>VZRM01003292.1:768318-780519 GCA_013397955.1 Grantiella picta
TTTAGAAAGCTGCAGGAATAGCATGTGGGCTGCCACATAAGGTGTGCGCAGCTGGTGTTCAGCAGCTGTGAGCTGAAAATCAGTATAGAGTGCCAAAAAGACTGCTGCCAGGCTACTAGCTTGTTGGATTTTGTGTTTGGAATTTTTTTTTATTTTGCTTCCTAGCAGTGACTCTTTCTGGTCTTGGCTTTTTGCTTTCTGTTATACATGGCTTTAAAATTCTCATTTGCTGTGCATTCATTACTGGCAATTCCATCTTTTAAGCTTTACTGATGTCAGGTTTGTACACTGAAGGAGACTTTCTGGCATGCAGCTGCAGCATTTTGCAGAGATGACTGGGTCTGTCAGAAAGTATCACCTAACAGAATGAATGTCATTGCTGATGCCTGAAATGTGTACTCATGTGTTTAAAAGCCCTTAATGCAGTTGGACTCAACTGGACACAGCTGATTTTCAGATTCTGTTTGAAAAAAGAAACTGAATGGAAAAATAACACATAATCTCACTTGTCATACACAACCCTGGTCTATGGGTGCTTTGAGGTCAGTTATGTGGTGTCTCAGTGTTCTCTGCCACCGGCACTGCAGCCACAGGCCAGACCAGGAGCAGCCTGGTCACAGCCCGAAGTGTTCATCTGCATTTGCTTCCAAGGCAGTCCTTGCTTACCCACACAGGAACGATTTGCATGTTGCTTCAGCCTAAGCCAGACACTGAGGGAATAAGAAGTGACTTCTGCACTCCCTTCTGATTTGCACTCAGTCTGTTCTCTGATCTTTTGTTTGTTTTGTATTTCCGCTGTGTTATGGAATATCTCACAGCTATTTGAATTCTCTTGCTTGGAGCACCTGCTTCTTTGGAGAAGAGAATTTAAATCATGGTAAGGGGACACACTGTCGTTCTCAGTGTTAACTTGAGAGAGAAATAACCCTGTGGAATTCTGGGATCTGCTTATTTACCCACCTATGCCTTTGGCTTTTCATGTCTATAGTTTATTTATAATGCAATTTCAGTGACTGCAGTCTGGAACATATCAGTTATCTGGAAGTCACTGGAAAATAAGTAACTATGCACATTAAATATTGATATATCATTTTCCTACTGTATTTAAATTGCTAAACTGAAATTAGGAGCTTGATGCAGCAAATTTCACCATGTAGGTAGTTTCACTGACCTCATCAGCAATGGGGAGGCCTTTGTGTGTAAGGGTCTTTTCAACCTTTGCGAGAGATATCAACAAGTCAATAGATTTCTCTAACAATGTCTGCATTTCAGGGCTTAGCAGTTTACTTTAGGGGAACACAACAGTTTTATCTGTGATGCATTTTAAAAAAGCCACATTCAGAGTATTACTTTTTAAAAATATGCTGATATTAAGAAATACAGGCATGTACTGGCTGAGTAGTTACAATGCAATTGTGTTGCACACTGAATTTAAAAACACTCTACAGTGCACAAAACATTTAATATTTTTTATGAGGTATAGTATCTTTATCCACACCCCNGGGGTTTTGCCTTGGAAAATCTATGGAAAGCTGCTGGGGATTCAAAATGTCATGCTAAAGAACAGAGAAGTATTGCACTGTTACAAAAGGAGTAGAATTTACTAGTACCTCTTTCTCTACATAGTCTTTTTTTCATCTCAACATGAGTTCCAAGGAGCTATCTAAAAACATTTTTATAATGAAGCTCTAGGGATAGCTTCATAACAACCTGTTGTTCAGAGAAAGGTTCCTCAACCTCCTATTTCAGGACTCCTATGTATCTGGGCAATATACATAGAACTCTCAGAAATCTTCTTGTGATCCCTAGTTATCCCATTAACTGAACTTATTCTGTTTTATAAACAAACTATTTCCTGTCAAACTTGAAGAGTTTTTTAAGATGGCTAAAAGAAATACAGTTCTATGTATTTTCAAGGGTCTGTGTGTAGCGCAAATTTCTAGAGTGTGGTCTTTATTAATCTTGATTGGCTTCTGTATTCAGGATCCTCAAGCAATCAAAAAACAATTAAAAGTTTATGCCCTTGAGAAAACATTGTCTCTAGTAGCCCCAGAGCTAAGAGTTTTCTTCTAGTTTTCTCCTGCAAGTGACTGACTGAGAATGATTCCAGCACTGTGCAAAGTAATATTCAGAATGGAACTTGGTAATTAAATGCTTCTGCTAAGTGGGTACATATACTGTGACCATTGGCATGGGATCTGACTGTCATATGCAATCCCAGAACAGGACACTGTAATAGAAAGCAATATACTAGGGGCAAATGCTGAAGAGGGAGCAGGTGAGAAGAAAGAAGGGTGAGGTGTAACAGCCAGAAATGATGGAAACAATCAGGATGCCTGACCCTTCAGGGGAAGCACTGGTAAAAACCTGTATATCTGGTGAGGTTTCAATGCTATATTATGTAATGTAATACAGTTTTTGAGTCCAGAGGAAAATAAAACTATGTGATTTTGTAGGAACAAAACTGATTTTGTAGAGGAAGGCAGGGTTAAATACTCAAACACTGAGGCTGAAGAGTGCATTCTACTCTTTTCTCAATTAAAGAATAGTGTTTTATTGAAAATCCTGACACAGAAAATGGAGACATTTTTGAGAAAAAAAATCTTAGTACTAGAAGTGACATGCTCCTTCCTTTTGGATTTTTTAAGTTAATTAACACAAATATCTGATAATGAATATGTAACTCCAGACATAGCATGAACCAGAGCTTCACATTTCATCTGGAGGGCCCAAGGAAAGAAATATTATGCTTTTCAATGTAACAGATCATTCTAATTCACAATAAACACCAGTACACACCAGTTTCAGTCAATTGACTCTTAAGCTGAAAGATATGTGCCCTGATTTTACATATTAATTCTCTGGTTTTAACATCATTTGCATGATCATACTTCCTTCTTTTAGGGGCTGTCATTTCAACTTTATTTATAATCTCTGCCTCCTAGTTTTATCTGCAGTTGACAGCTGTAGGAGTTAATTTAGAGGTGGAGTGAGGTCTCCCTACTACCCTCTCTTTCAAACAGTTGCTGGTCATCACAGTTGTTTATCTAATACTGTTATGTGAGTGCTGTTGGATTCTGAATACAGACACATGAGATAAATTTTTTCTTAGAGAATAAGGATATTTGCCATGCAGAATTTTCCCTCTGAGCTATTCATCAAGTCTGTGTCTGGTCAATGGAGAAAAACAAACATTTCTGTTCATCTCACCCTGATACAGACATCTACAGTAAATTAAATTAATTACATCCTAAAATTGCCTAGTTTCTCTGTTCCCCGTGAACAGAGATAAGCAGGAATTGTGTGGATGTAGACATTTATACCGTAGACATGGGAAGGTAGGTGAGATTAATCTAGACACTGCCTTGGTATTTTCTGCAGTTCTCTCTGTTTCAAAATTGACAGGTTATGCTATGGGTGAGCAGGTCCCAAGTAGGGCAATGAAGTAGCCACTGTTTGTGTTGCACTATCTTCCTACAGAAAGTAGCAGATGTTTCCATCATCATTCAGTTAATGCAAAGCAATATGGACAAAATAAACTTTACAGCTTTGAAATACAATATTGCTATGGTCTGGACAACCTAAAAATGACACTGAAGATACCCAGGACTTGGTTTTGCTATTGCCTGTGGCTCTTCAGACAGGAAAGCAGTCTAGTTGAGAGTTAGACATTAATAAGGCAATCAATCTCAAGGCTGAAGGAACTTTAAAGAGATCACCTACTACACACAAACTCCCGAGACAAGGTCATCTTTAGAGGGATTATTCCTGTCATTACAAAGCTCCCAGGGTGGATACTTCAAACCACTAGTATTTAAGCTGATGCTTGCTAGTTGTAATTTACAGTTACTACTTCTTGTCTTCCCTACTAAGGGCTTGAATAACAGGTAATCTCCTCTTCTACCTTTTCCATAATAGACTGCTGTCATGTCACCAGCTAGTTCCCCATTCTCTAGGCTAAACAATCCCATTTTTTCTGATATTTTCATATGACACAGTGATTCTTCTCAGCGTGTCTTAGCTCTGTCCAGCTGTTCCACATCCATTTGCTGTCATGTCCAAAAACAGGCATGGTACTGTAATAAGACCTTGCCAGACCCGTGGTGGGTGGAACGACTGATAAACAAATTCTGCATGTTGCTGTTTATAAGTCCCAGTAGAATGTTGGATTTTCTTGCAGCACTATGACACTGCTTGCCTGTGCTTAGGAATCATCTCAAATAACCCACAGATCCTTTCCTGTAGTACACTGGTTTCCTTCAGATGGAATCTCCACTTGTCCACTGTGCTTTGAACTAACACCTGTCCTCTGTCAGGGTAACTCACTGCCATCTAGACCATCTTTGAATTTAGTAAGTGTGATGGAGCAACAAAAGAGAGTTGGGTCTTTGCATGCATTGTTCCCCGGCCCCCCACCCCCTTTCTCCTCCTCTGATGGCCAATGTGGTTTGCCCTAAGATGAAAACACCAGGTGGCTATTGCAGGAGGAACTGTCCAGGTGCTTGCAGAATTAATGTGTTCTAGAGATGGGGAGATTAAGTGTTTGCCATTTACTTTGGAGCACATCAATCTGCATAAGGGTATAAAATGCTGCTGAAGACTGGGCCAATGGGGGAAACTGGTCTCCCAAGGTTGCAGGCAGCTTCCATGTGGACTGCCCCCTCCACACACACCCCAGCAGGGACTCCTGCAGGGTATGTTCAGCCCAAAGACAGGAAACACTCCCTGTTGTATGCATTAATGAAAAGCACCAATATCCAGTCAAATGCAGAAATAAAATCCTGAAGTAGCTACATAGGTGTTTTGTTGCTTTGTAATTGTGAATTCTACAAGGCTAAAGACTGTGAACCTGTATGTTTCTAGCTGAACCAGCTTATATTATAACCCTTAAGACATAAACTGCTGACCAAATCTGCGACTCAGTGGACTGAGCCACACCTTGAAGTTTAGAAAGCAAGGGTGTCTCTCTGAAGCTCATGACTAAAGAGGAGGGACCACAACCTGAGTGCACTATAATCCATTTAATAGATGATAGACTTGTTATTTATATGCTGCATTGGCAATATTTAGATGCTGTATTAGCAATAAATCTAATCATAATCATCCATATAATCACTATGTCCTACTTCTCGTGTCTGGCCAAGAGCCTTCTCTCTACTATTCTGCCACCGTAAGCCATGATGCAGCTCATTGTGATTAGTCACAAAAATGTTAGGAACTAGAGAGGCATTAATTGTCAACTGTAATCGTTGTGGTTTTTCCCCTGGGAGGCATTATACCTGCTAAAAACAAAAAGCACCAAACCACCAAGAAACAAATCCTAACTTCACTGGAGCATTTTATTACCTCTCCCTTTATTTCTTTACTTCTGTGTACTTTTAGAAGAAAAATACCTTTCTTGAAAAAACATGAGTGAAAAAGGTATAATCTGTTGAAGTGGAAGTTTCTATTTGAGTTTAAAGATTAGACTTTTATTAGAAGATCTCTACTAAGCAACCAATTTGCATCAGTCCCATGAGAATTCTTTACATTAAGTTTTGTCATATATTGCTGAGAAGATTAAAGACTTGCTGGAGCTCAAAAAAGAAAAGATTTTATTGGATGAAAATTAGGACATAGTGCTTTTCATTATTTTCTTCCTGATTAAAATTGTTCTAAATCCATTTGTACACAGGAACATTCATACATGCATGTATCTATCTTCCTATCATCTATCTCTGTCTCTCTCTATCATCTGTCTATATCTTACATGCATACACAGTCAAGACAAGGTGGACAAACACATTTCAGATATGGATGGAGGTTTCAGGCTTGTAGCCTTGTCATTAGCACTAGCAGATTTCTGTGATCCTCATGTTGTAGATGTAGGGCTCCAGCATGCTTTGCAACATCTATATTGTCACATAAAAGCTCACCATGGCATTCACACAATGTCCAATCTTACCAGGACACAAGGAAAGAAAAACTGTACAAGCTGTAGTACAACTTTTGAACCTGATCAACTGAGGCTAGGCTACCTAAGATGGGATATTAAGAAAACAAAGATAAAGAGAAAATGTGGATTTAAGAAGGACTGTTCTGCTAATAAAATAAGAATTAAAACTAAGTTAAGATGATGGTAGTCTTTGGTTATGTATTTTGATGCTCCTCCAGTACATCATTTTGATGCATCTTTTCTCCTGTACTGATGACCATCAGGCAAATGTGCTGGCAAGTAGTAAACTTCGCTGCATCTTTACCACTGAGCTGATATTGTGGTTGTTTTGTTTTAGAAATTTCAATGGTAAGATCTTCTCAGAGCAGCTTTGCAAGCACTGCAGCATTCCAGCCTCTACACAGACATGCCCATATTCCCCAGCTGAAGAAAATGGCAGTAACAAAAAAGCCACCCACTACTGACCTTGATGGCAACTAACAGCACAGATAACAGTAGACATACAATATTTAGCACTAATCTTTCTCCTATTTCCTCCAACAGTATGGCAGGGCTGTATCAGCAGTACATTATCCTGTCAGGCAGATTTCAGACAAGATTTAGGAACCAGAGGTTAAATCCCACATTGCTAATAAGCAATGATTAGCAGGCTAGTGTAAATATAAATGTACTAAAAGTCCAAGGTATCTTCACACCTTAGGGGAAATCATCCAGTACCAATGCTAAGTATATAATACACAAATACTTACTGTGACTGAGAGTCTTCCATCAGAAATGCTCCTTCTGAAAGAGATTCTTAAAATATCATCAAAGAATAGTTCAATACTGTTCAGAAAACTGGAGCATACTGTAGCCTCTACAGATATGCTGAATCCTATTGCACAGAAATTCCTCTTCTTTGAAGTAAATGAATTCTTTCTTTTTGTATGTCTGATGAATATTTTATTTTAAAAAGAAAATAAAAAGTGACATATAAATATGCATTATATATTTCCCTCACAACATGATGCTGAAGGAACACAAAAATCCAGAGGCCGAAGTAAAGATTATATTTGCATTATTACTGAGGTTTGAATGAAGTGACTTTCTTTGAAATCTGTGTATTTTCTTGTGAAAGCCTTACACTGCATGATTTCAAATAGCAGAAAGTGCTTAAGTTATCAAGACAGGAGAAGTAAGCTCTGTATCTTTCACAGTCTTTGTTACTGTGCAAGCCACTTCAGTAATTTTCATTTTCAAAGACAGTAGATGTGTCCTTTATTCTCCATTCACTCAGCTTGAAGTGCCAGTCTCACCCCTGATTTTAGGTAATCTTATCTACCCTCTCCCTTCCCTATAAAGAGTATGGAGAACATTTAGCATTTCTGAAAAAAAACCAGGATATCTAGTATGCTGAGATATTTGCAATTTATTTAGTAATTTCCACATGTCATTCTGTATCTTAGATGCATATACTAAAATGAAGATACTAAAATCTTGACATACCTGTATTTTTGGATGTAAAGTTTTGAAGACAGGAACCTTGGAGAGCATCAGGAGCTGCACTCATGGTCACAATGAAAGAAGAGGAATTTTTACTTAGCACCAGTTAGCTGTTAATTATGTCTGAATCAGTTAATTGTTTCAAACACAAAGAAGTATTACAGAGATGCCGCATCACATATATTCACTTTTTATAGTGAATGAGAGAGGAATTCTTAGAAGAAAACCCACTATGCCCTTGCAAAAACTCTAATGCATAAGAGTAGGGTGAGAAAACTAAGGTAACACAATACCTTTTTAAAGACATGCAACATCAGTAAGTACTAGTACGCTTTTTGCATAGTGTTTATGCAGACTTTCACATATGCTTAGAGAAAACGGAAATATCTTCCCCATATATGAAACTGTCAGAAAACTGTAGAATTTTGTGTTCATGACATGATGGTCTCTCACCTGGGCTAAACGAGTAACTGTGGGCATCAACAGTAATCAACAGAACCAACATCACGTGTGAGAAATGGCCAATATAGGGTCACACAATTTACTTTCTAAAAATTTTGTTTTGGTTTTCTCCTTTTGCCATGCGAAGGCTGTGTCTGTGCATCTGGCTATATGCGTCCATGGAATATGGACTGAACTGGTGAGAGATTGTACTTTTGACTCTGGAGAGAATCTGGGCAATTTCTGCTTCTTTGAAATTGCACTTGAGTCACCTGTGCTGTGGTACAAACTTGATGTCCCGGTAATAGAGAAACTTGATATCCTGGCTCACAAAGAACTCCATGGGAAAGTTAAATATTTTCATTTGAGAACAACCTAATGTCCAAAGTTGGGCTGGTATCCAGAGCATATGGTACCACTCTGTGATCAACAGAGTGTAAACGTATTATCATGTCATCCTCTTAATTTCTCTCCTACTCCAGTTCTTCGTCAGATATTAATATTTTTGTTTGCACAAAAAAACCTGTCTGAACTCTAAGCTACTTTTTTTGCCAGACCTCAAGTTCCTAATCCCTTCTGAGTGGGATATAGGGACAGTATTTCCATTACAAAAATGGTTGAAAAAGTTGTTTCTCAATAAAAGGATCTAATTTTGTCCTTTAGCATCTTCAAAAATGTCTGAATCATTTTCCAGAAACATTTGATTCATGAAAGAGATCAAGCATAGGAAATAACAGCCTCAGTGACTAAACTTCAAACTATTGAGAACAGACTCGTATTATACATAATCTAATTTCGACCTTAAGTCTTGCCGTATGCTCTATTTTAGGCTCTATAATTAAAATTACCTTTCTGATATGTTCCATTCACTCTCAAAAGCTTGGAATTCAACAAGAGTAGCGTTCAGCTCAGTTAAGTCTGACTCTAAAACTAACTTTCATTTGAAAATATCTAATATCAGGGGACATATTTTGCATCATTTGGGAGCAATGAAAAGGAACTTGCATGTGTCAATTTCATGGATGATAGGCTTGGGTATAGTCAGAGTTCAAATTATCTCTGCAAATACACATCTGGAATTCAAATAACCATGGATTTTAAAATGGATTGTTAGCAATTGTTGCTAGCCTCCTTACAGCAGCATAGCTGCAGCAAGATTCTTCAAAGGAATACTCTTAAGTTATTTTAATGCATTACCCTCAATCAGGTAAAACTCCACATCCACAGAACTGAAATGAAAATTCATTGTTTTTTGTAAAATTTGCAGTTGGAATGATACTCATTCTTTGCTTTTAGTAGTATCCCAAGGCAGCACTGGAGTATAGAGGAACATATGGTCATTTCTGCATGCTTACAAGAAAATCCATTTTTCAAATAAACAGCCATTAGCAAAACAATAGGGGCTTCTAATCTTATTAATCCTCTAAAAGATTGCTGGGACTGGGTAAGGGTATATAAAGCTCATACTGGCCGCTGTCTTCATTTTATTATAATAACAGAAAGCTGTTGTCCCTGCTTCATATTCCCTACCCCCCCTCCCCCCCTTCCTTCCATGGTGGACGCTATGAGTGTTGTGAAAATACGAAGTGAGGTCAGTGGTTGCTGTTCCTCCACAAGTGCTGCAGGCTGCAGCTATGTCTATTTCAACCTTATGTTTGGATCTCAAATGACTTGTGACACTTTCCAGGAAGCAAAGTCTTCATAGGAATCAAGTACACATGGATGTAGGTACGTGTATGAACTAAAATATGCATTGATTGTAGGGACAGTGTTATGGAATAATAAGCAGCTGATGAATACAAATGCACAGGGTGCCAAAAGCCCTCTGTTTCTGTTTTTTATTTGTCTTCTGTTCCTGTTTTGCTTTACTGACTCCCTGGCTCTAGTGAAGGATTTTTGAGTCAAGTAAAGGGAGAGACAGAGACGTTCTGTGCAGTGCAGAGACACCCACTGGTATATTTAAGTAAAAAACAGCCCTGCCTCAAAATGTGTAAGACAGCCATCTTAACTTTTGGCAATGAAATCAGAAACTGAAATTACCAAATATTAAGGAGGAACATCCTTCAGAGAGTATTTTAAGTGTTAAATACACTGTAGCAGTACATACTAGCCCGTGCTGTACATCAGAGGGCACATGCCAAGCAGGCCAGCACTTCCTTCAGCAAATCATCCTACAGCTGACTTTGTGTTTTAGGTCTTCTAGCAGCAAAATGCAGCCTGAGGCAACTGAATGCCATTCAGAGCAGTCCTAAGACTGCTCTAAATCCTGGCAAAGCCTGAAACAGTTTTATGGTCCTCACCATAAGAAAGCAGTTAAGGTGTCTAAAAACTGAAGTTTATGTGAGGTCTGTGCCAGAGAATCAAAGCTCATTAATACCTCAAACGCCTTCTGTTTCCTTATTATGAACTGTGCCAATATTCATAATCTAACCTGTTTACCTCAATATGCTGTTTATTTCCCATTTTTTTTTCTGCACCTTTGATACCACCCAATTTTCTCCCTGGCATGTAATCTCTCTCCCTGCTGCTTGGAAAACACACCCATGATGACAGCTCTTCTCTTCTTCTGAATGTTTCTGTACACATACAATACCCAGTATTGGATTAAGACACAGGAATTAAAGACCCAAATCTAAATCTCCAGCTCTGGAATGATTAAATGAAAATCTATTGGGTTGGGGTTTCTTGTGAACTGCCTTTTTTATCTTGCACAACAAGCTTCTGGCCCACATGCTTGTGAGAGTTGGAGCTCAATGAACCTGACATAACCGTATTTTGTGCAATCAGCAAACAGTCCGTAAAGTCAGTGCTATCTTGTGTTTTAGAGTTCAAATCCTTCCAGACATGTGAGAACTACCCAAGATGACAGCTATAAGTGAAGTAGTCCTCCCCTCCTTACTTCAAGTGGCTGGGAAAAAAAACGGGCTTCAGATGTCACTCTACTGCAGAAACTTGATTTTTCATAAGGTGAGATAGATGTTGCTTTGGTGTTACTCCAAATATGAGAATTGATCATGAAGCAACAAGGGGCCTCAGTCAGAGGGCCTTGGACTAGCTGAAGTTTTTCACTCTGTGGTCCTTACTGTCATGCAGGTGACACAACCTAAGTGTTATTTCTGCTGTGCCTGCTAGTTACTGTGTCTTATCTGCCACTCTCTGTAAATACAAAATGTCATGGTTGCAGCCCCTACTACCATCAAAAATTGCATTTCATATACAGGATGAACTCATATCTCACCCTTTTGCACGTTCCATGTTCCAACCCTCATGAGTTCTTCCCGCAGTCATCACAAATTTGGAAGCTTATGACCTTTCGGTGGATCATGTCTCCACTCCTCTGGACCTGTTTGCTTTCTACAGCAGGGTATGCAGCAAGCCACATATTTGTTTGGGGTTTTTTCCCCTCTGGGAGTTTTGATTTCTGCAATTTATAATGTGGAAAATACAAGACTTGGGCTCAAGGGACAAACAGAGGCTTTAAAAATAAATGCACGGTATTTGGGGTAGTGAAAAAGAATTATAAAAAAGAAATATGGTCCTACATAGAAGATGCCAAGTTCAGAAAATAGAGACTGAAGACAAATCGTGTCATTTCAAAATCATTCTCTTAGTCTGTGAGAAGGGTATTAATTGAAAATTTGAACCTGGCCTTGCTGAGCACATCCCTCTGGGGTCTCGAGCATCACGACTCTTGCCCAGCTGCACCCTTGAGGTCTACCCCATCTCCCGCCTCTTTTTTCTGCAGTCTAGTGATGCCGGCGCAGTTGAGAGCCACGCTCGGGGGTACTGACAGCAGCTTAAACTGGGCTTCACCCGCCCTGTGGGCATGTGCAGCGCGCACGCCTGTGCCGTGTGGCTGTGACTGTGGCAGCCTGTGCTGTGTCTGTGTGTCTGTTTGTCTGTCTGTGCCTACGCGTGAGCGTGTCTCTGTGGGAGCGGCAGCCGGTGCCGCACAAGCTCTCTGGACAGCGCGAGGTGCTGTTCCACCTGCAGTCATATGTCACAAACAGCGGGACGGGCGCCGACGGAGGGATGCTGAGCCCGTCCGGCCCTGCTCACCTTCGCCCCTCCCGCTCTGCAGATGCCCCTCTCATCCCGCCCCCCGCCCACCGCAGCCAGGGCTGCCGGCCGGTGCGCGCCTCCGCGCTACGGCGCTGCTCACCCCGCTTTCACCACACTGCTTCCCACACGGCTCTCCTCCCGCTCCTCGGGAGCAGGGGACCGGAGCACCTATTCCCGCTCGCTCGCTCCCCCCCTCTCCCTCACCTCTCCCCGCTCTGCCTCACCGCCCCGCTCGCGCGCTCCCGCTCGCTCGCGCGCGCACGAGTGACATCACCCCCGTC
>VZRM01003292.1:780608-798181 GCA_013397955.1 Grantiella picta
CCCCTCGCCGGTGCGGCGCAGCGGGGTCCCGCTTAGAGCGGCAGCGACGGAGCGGCGCGCGGCCACCGGCACCGCGCGGTCCCGGGGAGGGGGCGCCGCAGGGTGGGTTCCCGCAGCGGCGGGGAGTCACAACTTTGCCGGTGCTGCCGGGGGAAACCGGGGAGCTGGGGCCGGTGCGAGGCGGAGAGGCAGCCCCGAGCTCCGCCACGGCCCAGGCGGAACCCGTTCCTTTGCGGCGGCGGGGGTGGCGGCCCTTACCGGCACGGGAAGCGGGGCGGGCAGGGGAAAGCCGCCCCCTCCCAGGGCGACTGCCCGCTGGGCACGGGATTACTCGGCGCCCCGGGCTGCCGAAAGTGGGCCGCCTGCCCCGGCTAATCCCCCGGCGGGCACTGTCGCCGCCGATCGCGGGCTCGGCGGAGGGATGCGGGCTGGCGAGGGACCGGGATGCTGCCGCAGGGGAAGCCTCGTGCGCCGTTTCCTCTCCGTTTCCTACGGCTCACGTATGGATTTTGGCAGCATGTGTAAAAACGCGTCCGTATCGTGGTCTCCCAGCGCATCATTTCAGCACCATGGTCTGTGTGCCGGAGCGTGGAGCCGTACGCTGACTTACCTGCCTTTGGGGTGTGTTTACTGGTGACGGACTAAAAAGGGTGTTGTTTTTTTCTCACTGCACCTTCTTGCAGTAACGTTTCACTTTGTTTTCCCCTTGTAGAATGCTAATTATGCCTTTTGCAGTGCCGCGTTTCCGTGTGTGTCAGTAATTCGGAGCGGCTGTAGTAACCTGCTGGTGACGGCAGAAATGCCATTGCTGAGCTCCGCTGAAGGCGCCTGGAGGAGCTGAGGCTGCCCGAGGGTGCCGCGCCTGAGCGGCACCTCGCTCAGCGGCTCTTTAGGAATCGCATCTGCTCTATGAAACGCTGTTTAATTCTGCTTATGAAACCTACTGGAGATTATCTATGCTGTTAATCAACTATGCTCCATTTGGTAATGAAAGTAAACTGTGACCTCTGAGCTGCGACTGTTTTTGAGTGTTATATTCTAGCATAGTCATAGTTATATAACAATATTATAATAGTTATATTAAAGCACAGAAAACATTTAAGGGTTTCTTGACGTTTTAAAAATAAGCCATTATGTAATTACTAGGCCGTACAATTTAGGCAAAAATACGTCTTTAAAATGCAGCCACCTGTGCAGAATTGGCTGTATCAAAGAAGGTATTAACAAATGTATATGTTATTTAGTATCACTCGTTTGTATAGAATTACTTGTAAAGCAGTAAAAATAATGAACAGAAGGCCTTGAAATTGCATGAAACCGGGGAAAGCTTTCTGAAAGAACTTGAAGTTATAAAAATTCTCAGTTTTTCTCATCTACCATTAGTAACTTCTAAATGTCCTTGCAGTGTAAATACTGTACATATCTCTGTGAAAGAATGATCTTTGGCCCGTGTTGAATAAATGATAACGGACCCAAATTTCTTTAATAAGAACTCACCTTGCTGTTTCCAAAAACTGTTGGTACTATGAAGCTTTTGTTTGGTCGTTTACATTCAAATGTGTATTATCAGCATCAGTTGCTTAGTTTTCGTCTATAGTGGTAGATGACATTATAACAAAATACACCTTTTCCATCTCTAAATTTTGAAAAATTAAAAATAACCTAAGCAATATATTTCTGTCTCTGTCCGTATTTGTATTATCCATAATGCTGTTCTAAACCAACAAGAGACTTCCAATTCTACTTCTGACAGGTACTAAAAAGTAATGCAACCTCAACAAAGCTTCATGGCAATGCAGGAACCTACTTGATTTAATAGAATTTGAAATTTAGTGTCTTAAACACCTTCTGTAGAGAAATCCCACATTACAAAGGTTATGGAACAAAAAGGTTTTAAGTGCCTTTTTGAGCATGTGCTTCTGATACCATCTTAATTACATGATCACGTACTATCTTTTTTTTTTCACAGGAACCCTGTCTTTCACTGCATGGGATAGATTGAGCTAACTTAAGAGAATTAAGTATTTTTCTTTGATCATTGTGTGAACCCATGATTTATTTATTCCATGTTACTCATTTCTGCTTTGAAGACAGAACAGATAACATCTGTATGAGCTTTGCTGAAGTGTTTATCATGTGATCAGAATGCCCCTCAAAGTATTACTAGTTTATCAAACAACACTACCTGAGATGAGACAAGACTTCTACATGTGGTGAACAGAGGCACAGAGAGGGTTAGGTGAAAAGAATTCACTCATTTTTGGTGCCCAATTTGAAATTTCTATAATTCTTGTGTTTGCTCAAGTTGTACCTGCAACCGCTTTTTATAACAGTCCTGAGTGCTCCGTGTCTGTGAGCCTATCTGCAGAATGAATGGGGAAAAAGAGGAATTCACAGTTAATTACAAACTACAGAAACTTTAGGTTAAATGGTTTGCTGCATGACCACAAGGGGAATGAGGGAAAGTACAAAAGTGGGAACTTTAGTCATTAAAGCCTTTGTGGTGTATTGCAGAGCCCCTGTCCCTTTTTCTTTCTGCAAGCCCAGTTCTCCAGTAGATAAAACAAGAGCTCTACCTGCATTAAGTTCTGTATCATCTTGTGTTGCAAGGTAACTTTGAATAAGAAGCATATATTTATTTAAATATTGTAAAAAACCCAAACGCTCTCAAGGGAAGTTGATTATGACAACAGTTCGTCATTTTACACTTTTTGAGTGCTTGATTTAGTAACCTTAATAATGTTCTTTTGTGTTGTTTGTGAAGTAAAATGTGCATACATGTCCCATATACCTTCTTAAAACCTAGAAAATTAAATTTAAGGGAATTAAAAATACTCCAACAAAAAACAAACCAAGAAAATGCAGAAAAAATTCAATTTTCCAGGTAAATTTCTTACTGTCTTACTGTATTGGACCGACAGTGGTTACAAAGGTAATTGGAAAAGTTGAATTCGTTGCAAAAAGCTCTTGAACTTTTACCATTGTGAATGGTAGCATTAGGAGAGTGCAGTCCCTTTTATGTACCACAGCGGTAAAACAGAATGGCATAACTTGCAGTGTATTTGCTCAGGTAGTAGAAAAGTGGTGTAAGACTGGAGTCCTTTCTACTCTAGGCTTTAGAATGTGTTGTGGTGCATGAGGGCTCTATTGGTAGACTTCTGCAAGCACAGTCCTTTTCACTTTATCATTTATATGTATCCTAATGGCAGTCCTTATCATCCTGTAGCTGGTTTCAATCTTAATTTTTTAGGTATTCCTGGTCTTGACCGTTCCAAATTTTGGTTTCTTGTTTCAGCCAGTCCTGTCTCCTTGCTTTCAGCTTTCCTTCCATTTACTTTTCTTTATTCATTGGAGCTTCCTCATCCTGATTTGCTATGTCAGTCCAGTCTAGTCTTCTTTCCTCAGTCTCCAGTCACTTTTTCTGTGGTTTTGGCAGACATTGGTCTCAATTTTTATTCCTCTTCAGAGACTGTAAGTCCACTTATGTGTTCTTCTCCACTGAAACAACACAGTACTTTCTTTGTAGAAGTTGGTTAGTCTTTGGTACATTTTCAGAGATAATGGAAAAGTGTAGCATTAACTTGAAGCTTGTCTATGCTGATGGCTTCAAGCCATAGTCACAAATGTTTTTTGAAGAGAAATTTTTGTGGTTTTCCTCCATAGTTCCTTTTAAAAATGGAAATCCTGAACAAATTTTTCAGTGTTGCATGTAAGTATGTATATGTTTTATATGCATTGGCGGAAAGCAAGGACAGACAGATTGTGAAAAAGTTGTAAGTAGTAGTAAACATTAAAAATGCTGAGCAACCTCAATAGTCCTAATTATGCAGAGAAATCAACAATTCTGACTGTAGCATATGCTGTATTTCTGCTTAACTCAGCTACGTTTTGTGGGGTTCTGCACTGGCAAATAAAATAACTGATGATTTGGGTTTTGTTTGGATTCATACTAATTTTTTTCATTTTATGCCAAGGTTTAGTTACAATCTCTTGAGAGAAATATTTACAAAAAGATGATGTAAGCCTCTCATTGAATGGAGATCTGGATAAAACTGGTGGAGTTACCATTCCACCATAGTGGTTTTGTTTACATAAGATTGTCTTTTTGATGTGGTAAAATAATGTTTGCAATAACTTAGTAGCTCTTGTACTGAATAAGGGGCATGGTTGAGTGATGGTTTACACTATAGACTGAAAAATTAATATGATACAGTATGCTAAAATGAAGAAATATAAATATACATATTTGACAAGTTCTTTGCTTTTATTTAAGTAATTGGCACATAGTGGACAGATTATATGTTGTTCCCATGCAAACAAGTTAGCTTGGAGCACAGAGATCAGGATGTAGTCATGAGATGAGTGATCTTTTTATAGCTTTATTGGAAACATCCTATTTTACCACAGACAATTCAAGTTTCTCCAGTTTACCAAGAGTTGAACACAAGCCTTACTGTTAGTTGCTGCTGATTCCTAGTCAAGCCAGTATAAAGAGCTGTTAGTGATGGACTTGAATTTGCTGCTTTATTGGTTTCTTCACGAAATCGGGTTTTTTTCCAACAAATATATGTAATGGATTTCAGCTTACCAACTGCTAAATTTAATTTGTTTGTAAAAATCAAGGAAAGGTGTTTATATGTTCAGTTGAGCATTGGAACAGGTTACTCAGAGAAGTTGTGCAGTTTCTGTCCTTGAAAGTTTTCAAGACTGAAAAACAAAGCCCCCAGTTACCTGACCAAATGTCTTAGCTTTGGGCAGGAGGTTGGGCTGGAAACCTCCTGACATCTGTTACAACATGAATTATCCTATGACATCCCTTGTTATGGTATTTCTTACGGCATGAAATATTCTATGAAGTTATTCTGCAATTCTGTGCGGGGTGAAAATGTTAGCATCCAGTCTGAACAGTACTTTTTGAAAGTGAAAGGATAGCTGTGCCAACAGACAAAACATTCAGTGTGTGAATGAAATAATGTTACAGACTGAATTCCCTTCACAGTTTTTATTGGTAATTGTATTTAAATGCACTACTAGATATGCTGTGCCTTAGTTAGGCTTCATGTTTTATTATAGGTCTGTTTTCAGGGAGATTATAGTAGGACTCAGTGCCTTTTTCAGTTAACATTGTTATGTTGTAATGAGTTGTAGTTCTTCAGGTTCATTGGAAAAAAGAATAGGGTCAATACAACTGGTTTTTATCAAAATTTTTCATAAAAAATCTCATACTCGTAATCAGAATGTGAATATTTAAAACAAACACTGATGCTGGTATGTGGAACAGGCTGCTCATGCTGTCTCAATGTTGTTCCTAGTTGTGGTACTAATCTTTCTGGAAATGATCAGTGCTTACTGAATGAGGGAGATAACTAGGTGCTTTATCTTAAACAGAGGGACGGAACAACAGTGGAGTGACTGGTTCTAACATATCAGCTTTAGTGTGATGGGAAATTTTGTATTTTTCACAACCAGGACAGAAATCCTGTGTTTAAATTTTTGTATACTGTAAAAACACTGATTTTTTTTTTTAGTGCCTACTTTTAATTCAAGTAATATGTGATGCGTTGATGAAGAAGTAATTTTTTGAAAGCTGTCTTGATTTTATGAATACCATAAATTAACCTTTCACATATAGTTTTGTTTTTCATTATGTCTGTTTTTGAAGCTTTTAATGTTTAAGTTTAATCAGAGCTTAGGAGAAATAAACCTTTTTTTTTTTTCTTCTGTGAGAAAAGAGAAGTAGTCATGTACCTCAAATATTTCTTAATGAAGACTTCCTTCTAGATAGCTATGTTTCCAACTAGAATGCTTTCTTTGAAACTTGAAATAAAGCTTACTTTGTTTTGATAAAGGCAATCAGTTTTCCTGCCAACTCCTCACTGATAAGACATTAAATAAAGATTAGAAAATAGATTAAATGTGTCTATATCGTAGAGCAAAAATGTATTTTCCTTTACCAAGTATTATTAGCAAACTTGTAAAAGTGCCTAGAAGGATACCTGTTGATAAGGGCTTGCTCTCTCTAGAAGTGTGAACTCTCTGCTGTAACTAGTAGTACTTCAGAGAAAGCATTGCATTTTTTCTCTATGATCATTTTTGAGCAAAGCAAAAGGAAAATAATTAAGATGAGAAAGAGCAGCTAGAAATAACATTTTTACTTTCTGAATATCTTCTTCTAAAGAATAAGGTCATCTCTCTTTTATACTATTGCCAGAAGCCCAGCTCTCCTTTCATCGGCAGTCTACAGTTTACTTCTTTTCTAAAAATGAACTTTGGAATATTGAACAGTTTCCACTTCAGATTTTCATTATAAAGGAGCTCCCAGGGAGACCAGCTGCTGTTGAAATAGATCTTGGGAAGCCAGGCATTCTGAAATGCTCCTTTTTTCGCCTTCTTCCTGTCACTTCCTGAGCTCTCTTTGCTCTGTATTTTTGTTATACCTTTTCACTCTGACTTTTCCTGACCCTGTAATTTTTCAAAAGAGTTTAACACATTTTGAAGAAGTATCCAGTTCTCCCACGTAGATTAGGTGTAGCCATGGTATCCCTGGAAAATGCATAAACAGGCCATCACAATGGCAGAATTAGTCTACAACTTGACAGTAATAGGTTGTTTTTGAAATAAAGGTGAAACTTCAGCATTAACTGTGCTTTAAAAACTGTGTATGATTTTGGTTTTGGTTGCTTTAATTTCTGTCTTGACATAAGTACTCTGCCATCTATTGTAAAGCAAGCAAAACCCAAACAAAACCAAAACCAGTAGTTATCCATTGAAGGATATCTATTTGAACAGTGCCAATGCTGACTTCCATTCTAAACATCTGGGGTGATACTTACACTTTATTGTTTAAACATCTTCTGTTTCAGTTTTGCATTAGGTCTTGTTAGATGGGTACTTTGGGTGCTTTGATTGTAGGCTCTTTTTTTAGTTTTTTTTTTTTTTTTTTTGGTCAGTGTAAGAAGAAAGGTTTATTTTCAGAGTTTTAAGGGAGTGCTCAATAAGATCCTAATTCCTTTGCCTCATTGTAACAGTTCATTGCCTCTTTAATTTCTTGGCATTGATCTGCCCTATTCAAAAGTAGATTTTTGCTAAATTTACTGGTGCGTTAACTGAAAAATGTATGTATGTGGTAATTCCTATCACAACCAGTTTACCTGGTAATTCTTGTCTTTTTATAAAGAGATTATATGTGTAACATATAGGAGTTTAGATGAAGAATTAATTTCCTTTTAAGTAGCTGGTATTTATAAAATAACAGTCTGGAAAGCATTGGCAAAATCTAATTAAGATTATTTAAAAAAAATCCTTAATGGCAAAAAATACTTAACTGTCTTATCTGATACATTCACCTCATCTAGTCACTATTGCATTACCTTACATCCATATACTCAAACTTACCTGTATACAATATCTTTCCTGCATGCACTCCTATTTGTTTGAAGATAGTCAATTGAAGAAGAAAATTACCTCTATTAAATACTTCAAAAAACAAAAAGGAAGAGAAGTAGATAATCTCAAGTAGGATGATTTTGAAGAATTGAGTTTAGAAGTTAATAATTCCATTATTAAAATGTCAGTGTAAAAACCACTTTGACTTACTTGCATTGTATTGCTGAAATTAACAAGTACACTTATTGGTAGTGGATGCTTTTTATTCTTCTGAGGATCTTCTGCCAATATGTGCAAAAATTGAGTCATTACTTGAGGAATTTCTTGAACCGAAGTATTTCTCCCTGTTTCTTCTTGGAAATTTCGTATTGAATATAAAACAGGAGCAAGACCAATATAAATTCTCCCTCTGGGATAATGGAGAGGATAATTGTTTTGAAATATTAAATAGCTTTTTGTTTTTAATGTGGTGGTGAGATGTTTTATTAGCTAAGAATACTTGAGATAACTAAAGGGTTTTGAGTCAAAAACACGAGTGCATTTTCATTACCAGTAATTTTCAGTTCATTTATTATTAGCCTGTGTGATTCCAAAATGTGATTTTGGGGCATGGAGGAGAAGGGGGGTTAATTTTCACTTAACTGTATAGGTGAAACACAGAAAAAGGTAAATTTGATTAAACTAAGTATTTTGTTGTTGTAAAAACAGGAGTTTACTAATCTGCTGCTCAGAATGGCAGAGATTGCTACAGAAACTTAAAGGCATAAAGAAAGTTTTGTAGTTAAAACAGCCTCAGGTTTGTAATAAAGCACAGCTGTTCCCACTTCCGCTCACATTCTTTTATTGTAATGCATTCTGTGGGTTCTCTACAGACCAGCTGACCCAGTCTTAAATGTGGCTGAACCATAAAACCTGTTTTGTCTCATTTCTATGAGATCTTATTTGAAGCATTCAAAAGATAAAAAGGCACTTTTTTTCCCCTTCAGAATGGTTAACTCCAGTCCAATGTGATGTTTGTATCTGAAGTTACAGCATCTTCATATAATCCAGACTTTTCTTCTGCATATACTAGAAGAATGCACAGAGTATCTGCATAGGATTTAATTTTTTTTCTAACTAGGACAATTCTGAAAGAAATATACTTCAGTGTATTAGCATATACTTATGTATTACCTCAGTTTTATTTACATTCATGTAGCAGTCTTCTGTGACCTACTAAATATTTTTACCTGATCTTATCCTTGGCAGTGTTGTTAACATAGTATTTAAACTGACAGTGATTAGATAAAGCCTGCAAATAGTCTGTAAGGTTCCTGTGTGTGTTGTGGGTTTTTTTGTTTTTAGAAGACAACAGCAAACCAGCCCTGCCAAAAACCAACAAATACCAAGCACTTTGGTATGGTACAAGTGACAAAAGAACAAAGGAGTGCATGAAAGGAATATATGTGGCTTTTTGGCCACTGTAAAAAAATTTCCAATATACCACATAAACCAATGAAAACAGGTCAGAATTTACAGTTCTGTGATTATTTAATACTACCAAAGCACCTACGTATTTTATGTAACAGAACTAATCAGCTTTCAGATACTCTTTGCAGACCAGCTTGAAGGAAAACTGGATTAATATAAGCACAGTGAAGGATATAGAGCACCTTGAAATGTAATTTTTATTCCAGCAGTTTAGTACCTGTCTCTGGACAGCTGCTTGTTAAGGTTAGCATGCTTCTAGGTAGAACAGTTTTGATGCTTGTTTGTGACTGTCTAAACTAAAGCACTCCAAACGTTTAGGATGTTCTTGGCCTATTTTTCAAGGACTTTGATGTTTAATGAGGTATTAAACTTTTTTGTATAGATACCGAGTGCCTTTCTAAACGGGTGAAACATTTACTGTGTGGGTACTGGCTAGACTCTGTGCTATTTAATAGGGTGTGCAAGCAGCCAAAGAGCAGTTATTTGGCATTTGTCTTGGATACATTGTAATCGAAGAAAATACTTAAAAGGCAAATATGGTTATCTGTGTAGCTACTAAAGGAAACTTTTGAAATTTTGGCGCACTAGCAGAGAAATTCCGGTACAGCTTCATAAAGCATAGGTGATCCGGGGGCTAATTTTTGTCTGCTCTGGGAGAACCAGTTGTTAAATACACATTCTCAGTATTTTTTTGCTTGTCAATTGATCTTATTAATTTGAAAGTTTTGTCAGAACACAAAATTCAGAGCAAAAAATAGGCAGATTTAAATGAGAGGACTTTTTATTAGTTGTTAACTTTAGGCCTTTAACCTTTATCATCCATACGCAAGTTTGGGCTGGACTGAACTCCAATAGAATATCAATATTTAGGTTTTTGGAGTAACTTCACAGAACACAGATGCTTGTGCTTCCTCTAAACAGTCCTTCAGGATGTTGCTAAGCACTTATGTCAAAAGTGTATTTTTGTTTGGGGGTTTATGTCCCTTAATCTACAGCGTAATTTTATTTATTCTGACTTCCTTATTTCTGTTCTATGAGATCTTTACCTGGGAGTTTGTTTAGTACATAGGAAAAAATGCCAGTGTGGGCATTTGGGTAACATTTTAAAACTTCATTTTCCCTTCCTGAAAAATAGCAAAATTTTCTGTTGCTGTATATATTAGTTTGATATATTGTACTCATGCTTGTCTCCGAATTCAAGGCTCATTAAAACTTGTAAGCAAGGCTTGCATCCTGGGCTGTTCTTTCATCTTCCCTGGAAGTTCTCTTGATGGCCTGAGAACTCTTTAGGTAGATGTAATCTCACATCTCAGGATAGGGAGTGATGAGAAGCTGGGTCAGGGGAGGCAGTAGCTAACAGGTGCAAACCCACATTTCTTAATTTGCCTAGCTTGTTCTGTTCTTTAATCTGAAGTTGTCTGCATGAGTTTAAATTCCCATCAACAACTTAAAACAAGTAGTTTGATTTTGCCCTAGTCTGGATTACGACGGCTCTCAAATTTACTGACCATGTCTCAAAACCAGAGAATTAACTGAGACAGATTTCAAAAAGTACAACCAATTCTTGTGTTCCTGAATTTGTGTTAGGTTTTTCAAGATAGTCTCAATTGTGAGCATTATCACCTGTGAAATTACCTGTCTGCTAAGAGGTAGTTGTCTCTCTGACTTTGTTCCAGTGAAAGGCATCTAAGAATTGCAGCTGCTGATTTGGTCGGTGAACTTTTGCTGCTAATGGAATGGTAATTCTGAACATCTTAGAAGGCTTGACTAGCCAAGATTATGGGCTTCACCTGATCCCAATATGGAAACCCAATACCTAATTCATAATTTTAGCTCCTAGCCTGCCATCTCTCAAAATGTCTAGAAAATTAAAGAAACTTATGAAGAAGACTGCAATACCAAACAAGCAGATATTTTCATGTAGTGAGTACAGGAGTATATTATCAAATCAAAGATGCAAATTCATAAAGTGTTATTATTATTTTTAATGATGATTTGAAGATTTGATAGAAAAAAACCCCTAGGACTTTAATTCAAGCCAGGCAGTTCAAGAAACTGCTTGGTGATTGAATATACCAACACTGTGGACTATGATTTTTTTTAAAACCTTTTACATATGCATACACAAAAAGCTTTGCTTTTTAACTATTTGTAGTTCAGTTGTTGTTATATTTTAAACAATTCTATTGTTCTTATGGTACTTCTGCATTATAAAAGTTTCCAAATAAATGTAATCTTTCTTATTTGGCGTACTGCACACATTTTTGCATGCATTTGGGATTTACTGTATTCAACTGGACAATTTTGAGGGGAGGAGTTGTAGTCTAGCAATTGATTTATATTTCATTTTGTGGGACAGTAGGGACACTTATCAAGGTTGAGCTTTTTAGTTGCAATGATTTGCATTACTGAATGTAGAGAAGTAGAAACACCTGTATTGTTTTTCAGTCAGTCAGACCTAGAGGGCACTTTTGAAGACACCTGAAAGCCATGAAGGAATCCTTCATAGATTTAAATTCCTTATCCAGAACTTCAGTTTTATATGTTTTCTCAGTGCATTGTGGTATAAATGCAGAAATATTTGTTGCAGACTTTCGGAAATATTGTCTTACAGTTTTACAGTCATTTGCAAATAGTGTTTTGGCTAGATTTTTTTTTATTTTGTTCATTCTGACTGCAGAAGTGTATGAAAACATTATCGTGTCTCTTTTCTCTCTGTTGGTCTAGTGACAGTTGGCAGGTGCTGGCTTCCAGTGAGAGCTGTAAGATGCACAGCTTGGTAATTGGCATTGAAATTGAGTAAGGAAATTGCCTCCTTCTCTTACGCTACAATACAGGCTTTCTAAGACAAGCTCTTTTCCTATTCCAGAGAAAACCAGCCATTATTAAATTTTCTCAAAGAAAAAGTGCATACATGTAGGCAGCATGACGAAGAAGTACTTGCCATCTGAATGACTTGTGTCACTAAGAGCCAGGAGCTCAGTCTCGCCTATATCTCTGAAAACCAGTCTAAGAATGTTTGGAAGTTGAAGAGGGTGCCGATTGGGAAGAACTTCAGGGGTACCTGTGTGAAATGATTGCTAGAAGATATTGCTGTAGAAAGAAGAAAAAAGATGTCAGTCTGGAGTTATATGGAGAACGTCTCCTTTCCCCCTCATTAAAAATAACATTTCTGTACTGTGCGTCTGAAAATATGATTCTTTACTACTTTATTTTTCTTTTCTTTTCTTTCAGTTTTTGGTTAGTTGGGATTTCTATTTTTTCGGTTGTGTATTGTTTTATTTTTTCTTAATGGAGAAACAGTGCTGTTAATAGTGAGTTGTTTTATGCAATATTACTGCTCAAAGATGCTTATAAGTGTGTTTTACTTTTAATAGTTATCGGAGATTGTGGCAGTGTGTATGGGTACAAATCGCAGTACACTTAAAGCCAGAATTACAGAATTCAGAGAAATCTTTCATTCTGTGAGGCTAGTGGAGTCTCTTCATACATCAGATACAAGATCTGAGCTGATCATGTCTTGGAGCTTGTACTACCTTTTCTTCCTAATGAAAGCATTAAAAACCCAATTATTTGAGTACCTTTTCACAGACAAATTGTATAAAGAACAAAACTACATATTGACAAAAATACATTTTTCTGCAGGTGTTGTAATGCATGTCAGGGTGCACAGGAGATTGGGTCCTAATCTCATTTAGAGCAGGGAAACATGCTAGTATTTCCTTGATGAGGGAGTGAGTCAGAGAGAGACAGATTCCAATGAAAATGTATTAGAACAAATTTTCTTAATTAAGCTTTTATTATGAATAGAATATGTTCTATTATCAAAAGCAGATATTTGCATGGCGCATTTGCTTGTCTCCTCCTGCTGTTCTGACGCCCAGAGGTGCACACTATCCCACGCACTGTCACACATGCCATCACACCCAGTCACCTCTGTGGAGTCCAGCCTGGCTGTCCACTCCCCGGGAGAGCTGCACTGGTGTGACAGTGGCCTCTGGGCAGCTGTGCAGAGTCCCTCACAGTCCTGCATTCCCTCAGCAGCAAGTGCAGACCTGGCGGTGTCTCTGAGGCTGCACAGCTGCCCCAGGCACCTCGGGTGGGGACTGACCTGCACAGCCCCTGCTTGGCAGGGACATCGCCTGGTGGCCTTGCACATGCTCAGCAGGCTCTGGGTCTTTCATGTCTCGAGAATGCAACAGGACAACAAATCTCCATAGCCTGTCAGTGTTCCGTAGACTTTCTCCACACATAGGGTTCTCTTTTTAGTCTGCTCTTTTCTACTGAGTGCATTTACAGGAACTCCCAGCAACAGGATTTTTATGATAACACAACACTTGTACAACTCAGACTTTATTGAGAAACTGCACTGGGATGTCTCTGACCTGTGAAACACTTCAATGAACTTTCTTTCAATAGTCTTATTATATTTGGAATTGAACTATAATCAGTTTGAATTTTAAATTTTCTTTTCATATTCTAATTTACTCCTGTGGAGATTTTGTTTTTTGTTCCACTGCGACCAAGTTCAATTTAATTTTCCAATTCTTATAAAAATACTAGCAAAAATATGTCACAGCAAATGTATTTCATGACAATTTAATCTAACTTTTTAATGCAATTCCAACACAAATATATTTATAATAACTGAGTGAACTATTTCTGCAGAAGCTGTCATCTTTATTTCAAGACCGTCCTTCTCCTTTCTCAATCACCAATATGAATTATTTTTTCCTTTTTACCATACTTTTATATTTCAAATTTCTGTCATCGAAGCCTGTGTTATGGTGAAACTTTCCAGTTGATGCTAAAAATGGAAAGAAGCTGAATCTAGTGGTTTGCCATAATTTAAGGTACATTGCAACCTCTGCAGGTTTTGTACTCCCTAGAAAAAACCAGAAGAAAGCTTTAAAGATTTTCAGTGTTACTAGCTGGTTATTAGGTCTGACATTAATCACACATGTGGAAGTATGCATTGGGAATAATTTAGCTGACATCAAGGGAGTGGCACTGGCATAAAACTGTTTTTAATAAGCTTTATCTGCAGACAGCTTTGAAGATGGGAAGTAATTTACATTACATTTTATTTTGTCCACAGAAGTGTAGTATAATTCAGCTTTTTAGCTGCTATTATTTGAACAGCTTTGAAAATACAATTTGTTCACTACAGGTAAGATGAAAAGATCTGACCTGTAAATGGTAAGAGCACTACAATTACTCTTCTGTCAATGCTATTCAATAGTGTTCTATCAACTACTTATACTACATAAAATTATTCCCATATGGTGCATATATGCCTGAACAATATCTGAACCCTCTCCTAAGACAAGCCCCTAATAACCCACTGTCTTAGATGCTGGGAGGTCACTCTAGGTATCAGTGTAGATTCTTAAGCACAGTTGACATTATACATCTGATAGCCATATCCCATCAGATGATCTCTGAGTTTTCTCATGTACTACCCTGTCACTTTCCATGGACAGATACACAGTCCAAGGATGAAATTATTTATCACTCTGCAAAAGCCATTTCACTAGCTTTGTTGATTTGGCTGCAAATGGAATTACTATATTTGAAGGAGAATTTTTAAAATACTGCTTATGGTCTGATACATTTCATTACTGATGCTTCCTAAAGGCATCTCTAATACTTCAGAATGTAGATAATTTTAGGTTCTGCTTTTCACCTCTAAAAAAAAATGCATTTATTGTGAGTGTTGACAGGAGATACCAAGCTAGTAGGATTTACCATTGTATAAGAGAAGTATGTTAGGTCTCTGCTTCTTGGTGTCTCTGGGTACTTGGTATTTAATATATCCTTAGATATAGATGGAAACAGTATGATGTTTTGATTTAATTTCTAGATTCTTAATTACCTGAACATTTCATTTGGATCTGATATGTACCTTCAAGCATATTGGCTGCAGAGTGTCCACTTGATGGTTTCACTATATGGGGTTGTCAATTTAACGTGATGAATAGCTCAGTAATTTTGGAGTCATTCCATACTTCATAACTGTACAGTGAAATGAGAATCCAATTAATTCTCCTAAAAAATCTAGTTCAGGTTCTTTCAGAATCACTAAACTGTATTTTTAAATAGCATATTAATATCTCTGAATCTAATGATAATTTTTAAGAACCTGCAAGTAAATCAGACAATTAGATTTAATGAAAATGAAATTAAAGCTGTATTCTCTCAGGGACATAGTATTTGTGTCTGTCTTATTTTGGTTTTTTACTTTTGTTCTGAGTGATTATGATAATGTAACTAAACAATTTGACTTTATCACCACTGTTAATATGGACATGTTATGAATAAATGTTTGAATACTTCAGTTTGTAATAAATAAACATGTTTCTTCTTTGAGAACCACAGAATTGTTGAGGTTGGAAAAGACTTCTAAGATCATCAAGTCCAACCATAAACCTAACACTATGAAGTCTACCACCAAGCCATTTCCTTAAGTGCTGCATGTACACATCCTAAATTCCTCCAGGGATGGTGACACAATTCTTTGGATATCCTCTTCAGTGCTTGACAACTCTTTTGCTGAAGGCATATATCCCATTTAAATGTCCTAAATAAGGCCATTTTCTCCTGTCCTATTGCTTGTTACCTGGAGGAAGTGACTTGATGCTCACCTTATTAACCAGCTGTAAAGACGAATGAGGTCTGTCCAGAGCCTCTTCTTCTCCAGCCCCAGCTCCTGCAGCTGCTCCTCATCATACTTGTGCTCCAGACCCTTCTCCATCTCTGTTGCCCTTCTCTGGACACTCTCCATCACCTCAGTGTAGTGAGGTGCTTCTTGTAGTGAGTGGCCCCGAACTGGACACAGGGTTTGAGCTGTGGCCTCACCACTGCCCAGTACAGGCGGACAATCCCTGTCCTGCTCCTGTGGACACACTGTTGCTGATACAGGCCGGCGATGACACTGGCCTTCTTACTAGTGAAGACTGAACAAAGGGGGCGTTAGGTAACTCAGCCTTTTCCTCAACCTGTGTCACTGTTTCCCCACCTCGTTCAGTAAAGGATGGAGATCTCCTTAGCCCTCTTTTTGTTGCTGACCTATTTATAGTAGGCTGCCAAAAGGCCATGTGAGCAATGATCAACTAAAGTTACTATGATATTAAGGAAAAAAAAAAGGCTTTTGTTATTTTGTTATAGCTGCTTTGTTCTTGGTGCCCTAAGTAGCTAGGGATAGTGGATACCAGATAGTACCTGTGTTCCCCTAATCTTTGTTGACTCATGTAAACATAGTATTGAATATTTGGGAGCAGAGAGGGAAGAGAGAATTGTTTTGTTATATTTGAATTTTGTATAGTTTTGCAGTATTTTTGAGCTTCACTTGCTTATAATGAAACTCCTCATTTTAGTGTAGTCATTCTGCTTTCTTTAAAGCTTCTCAGATTAATTATGAATCTGAAAGATGGAGAATGAATTTATGAATCATAAAGATGCAGAAAGGGAAATTATAAAGAGATACAGTGCCATATTTTCAAATTGCATACTCAGATTATTTGTTCATTTGGAATAGAATATGTTGTTTATAAACCAATAGGGTTTGGGGTAGAAAAGGTAAAAGCATTTTCAGCACTGGTTTGAATACATATTTCATCAATCTTTGGGTTAATTTGTATATTGAAACATGTGAATAGTTCGAGGGAATGAAAGATATCTCAAGTGATTCAATCTGTTTTTTGTCACAGAGGCAATGTATTAAATTTTGAGAAAAAGCAGGGAGTATATATATTTTTAGTAAATGAGCTCCTGAAAATTTTAGTTGTTTTCTCGTACTTGAAAATTAGTCACCTTAACTATATCTTGTGTTTATTAAATAGTGGTGGGGGTTACAACAAGGTTTCTAACACTCTTGCAGTGATCAGTTATTCAATGTAATACTTATATAAGGAGCAGTAGAAGAAGAGGAAGGTGACAGTAACTTCTAAGTGTCAACCTTCCAAGAGACTATTATCTCCCTGCTTTTGAGTGTCTAATTTTTTTTTTTATGTGAACAGACTAAATCTCACCAACCTCTTTTTCTCAAAAGGCCAGCCTCCTTTACTTGAAGTGAAGCAGTCCAATGATTTTCCATATTTTAATGCAAGTACCTGATTACATCTTACAATTTGAAAGAGCACAGAGTTCTTGGCTGTAAGGAAAAAAACACTTTAAAGAGAATCTGGAAGAACACACTGACCCCACAACTACTGTCTGAACAATGCAAATCTCAATGGTCCTCTAACAGCAAGGTCCCTTAAACTATATGCCAGTGTTATTTATCTCCTTTCAGCTGCCTCTGTAGCTTAGTTTAGCTCACGGGCATGCAGAGTCTTACCATATAATCCCCAAAAAACAGTGCTTGTATTTGTTATCTTTCTAGGCACAGTGTTTTATCTCCTGTGAACCCATTTGATACGGGTTTCTGGTCCTTGTATGAGTGATATACCAAATAATGCCCTTGTAGATGTTTTCATGGAGGACTGTGAGCATGCTGTTTTTGTTGGTGTGCTGTATTTTAGACCATATTTTTTTCTTTTTTTCCAATTTCTTAAAGCTATTGAAAGGTGTAAGCACAGTAAAAAATAGAACAAAGTTTGAATAATTATCGTAGCTGCAAAGGAGGAAGAAGTCTACTGAATTTCATTGCCTGATGACAAGAAGATCTATTTCAGTTTAAATTAATAAGTAATGCTTGGGGGGGGGGGGTTGTTTTG
>VZRM01003292.1:798237-930025 GCA_013397955.1 Grantiella picta
GGGTGGGGGGGGGGTTTGTTTTGCTTTCGGGTGGGTTTTTTTGCATGATGGTAGTTTTAAAATGCTTATTATGTTTAATTTTGAGCAAGTTTTATGTTCTGTTTTGGGACTTCGGTAGCTGTTCAGACAAAAATATTCTCTGTCAACATGTTCAGACAGATGGTTGTCCTGTACAGTATGTGCAAGGCTGTTCTTTTCTCAGGGACTGAATTTCAGCTTTGATTGTTAAGAGTTTGGGATTATGTTCATTTTCCCTCTCGGATTCAGATGCTGATTTAGCCCCTGGAGAGTAGTCTTCTGGTTATCACTAGAGGCAGTGAATAAAATCTGTAAAATGGAAGAAGTAGGTCATGGTTTATGTTCTGGTTTTGGGTTTATCACTAAATGGAGTAATAGAAAAGTTGATGCATATTGAAACCTCAGGGTGTCATTTGTTGATACTGATACTGCCATGAGGAGGAGTTTGACAGGTCACTGATTAAGTATTTGCATGGTTTGATTTCATGAGAAAAGAGATGATGATGATGTTTCAACTTGAAATAGAAGTGAGGGTTGCCTTTGACTTTTTTTCCCACTATGTGGACGTGAAATTGATTTTAGTTTATTTGTCTCTGAAGTATTTGCTTTTTAATAGAGATCACCTTTATAATGACTTGGTAAATTCTGGGAAAAATACATTAGAAATCACTTTAAAAACCTGTCACTGTTTACAACTTATTACAGTTTGAGAGACCTCATTTAGAGATCTCTTACAAAGAAAGAAAACACTTTCCCAGACTGCTGAAATGATCCCCTGGTAGAAGTTTGTTTTTTATTTGTTGAAACAAATAAATGTGAGTGAGCCATCTGAACAACCAGCAGTCTACAAGTCCTGAGGCACAAAACCTGTCCCATTGAATCAAAACGGATGCATTATAGTGTTATTAAAATATTTTACCTAAGTTTTGCTTTGCTTTTGAGTATTTGTGTGGAAGATTTGGAAACATATTCAACCTTTGTTTTTTTATGAAATAGTAAGGTAATAGTTTTGGTGTTTCAGCTACTTATAAATATATTTCTGTCCTACTGGGAACGGAGAAACTTAATTTTATTTACAAACAGTGTTTGTGCGTTCCTGTAGAATTTAGCAAAAAGTACTGTAAAATTGTCTAGAAAAACATTATAAAAATTAGTTGACTGAAAAAACCAAATTTGTAATGAGTTATTCCCATCTTTGTCATAGTGGTAGTTTAATGTTGCACTTCCATTTAGGAAGACAAAAGTGTAAGGAAGAGATGAGCAGAGGAGTATTTGACAAATATGCTTTCATGTACTAAATTTTTAGGGGTACAAAAGATAATAATCATACATTTGGTCATTTAGATAAATGTGAATATATATTATTAATAATTTCAAAATTCAAGTAATTCCAATTATTATAATTTAGAATTTTTAAGTATTTTGATTTGGCATTCTCTACCTGCTGATGCAGGTAGCAGTCATCTCAGATAAACATGTATTTTCAACATAATACATTGTAATCTAGCAATGAGAGAATTCACCAATATGTGCTGGGTTTGCATGGCCAGGTTTTGGTAGTGGGGGGCCACAGGGGTGGTTTCTGTGAGAAGCTACCAGAAACTTCCTTGGAGTCCAAGAGCGCCAATGCCAGCTGGCTTCAAGACAGTCCTGCCACTGGCTGTGGCTGAGCCCATCAGCAACTCTTCATTACCCTTCTCTGATTTGACTGGTTATAAATTAAGCTGATTTCCCCAAAGTGAATCTGTTTTTCCTGTGATAGTAATTGGTGAATGATCTCTCCCTGACATTATTCCATGAGTCGCCCCTGTCCAGCTGAGGAGGGGACAGGGTCAAACCACCACATAAACCAACTTCTACCAGCTAATTTTCTGTCTAAACATCCAAAGTGATCTTAGAATTAAAATACAATAATTAAAGCATATTTGAGTGGAGAATAAAAATTAATAGACTTTGTTTTTTTGTGAGAGGGTGTTTTGGTAGAGGTTTTTTTGTTGTTGTTTTGCAGGTTTGGTTGGTTGGTTTTGGTTGGTTAGTTGCTTTTTAGTGGGTTTTTTTGTTTGTTTATATATTTTCAAAAAGACTTCTGCATACTTCTTATTCTGTATTCCAGCATAGAGAGCAAGCAAACAGAGATAACTTAACTTACGTGTTCTGAACCAAAAGGCAGTGGGGAAGCAATCTTCTTTTGTATTCTTGTAGTTGGTTTTCTTCATTTGTTTACATTTTTTTGATATGTATATCTGAGTTACCACTTTATGCTTGTAATAGAAGTATTATTTTGTCACACTTTTATGTTAAAAGTTATGTCAGTTACTAGAAATCACATATTGCAGTGTAAGCATACTGGTTATAGCAGACAAATGGACAGAAATTTGGTATTTTTACCACACATAAATTGCAAGAGATTAAAGTACACGTGCTTTCTAATAAAACCCTAAGCATGTCAGCATGATAGCATGCTTTGCTTTGAGCTGACCTGCTGTTTTGAATAGTTGTGGAAAATGATCCCTTAATATCATTTGCTTTCCTTTTTAATAAAATAATAGGATTAGGGGGCAAAATATCATGTTACTGACATTTTCATTTCCTCTTTAGTCTGAGAGTAGTTATGATTTGTAGTTTTTCTGTTTCATAGTGAAGGCTGTTGATCTGCTTCAAAAAATGGAAAAGTGCAGATTCTGCAGTGGTTTGTTAAATGCTGTTCTGCCACATGCAACTAACACAATTGTCTTTAATATGACACCCTGTCTTCTAGCCTTTCTTGCAGAGTATCTGATGAATACATTTTTTCATGTTTTCTTCAGGAAACATTTAACCTGAGATTCAGCCTGTCTTCTTTGATCTCAAAGGCCTCAGTAAATAGCCTGGACCTACCTCTTGCTCTGCTGGTAATTCGGGCTATGGGAGGGTATGAGAAAGCTTTCAAGAGATGAGATGAAATCTGGGAGGTGTTTCAGGAGAGGGCACACCAAGGGCTTTTTTCTTAAGGAAGATGCCTTTGTGATCTAATTTTCCTATAGTAGAGCACAGGGCATATTCCTGGGAATCTACTTTAACATTAAATGACAAGTTTTTGTCCTAAAAGTCTCAACTCCTTCAAGGGTGCTAAAAATCATGTCCTTACAAAAATGGTTGTGTTTTGGTTTTTTTTAATACCCTATATGTGAATAGAATGCTATTTGAGTCCCAAGTTGTATCATATAAACTTCATGCCTTGGCTCCTTCTGGCTGTTCCATCTGTAGGGAGAGAGGCTGGCTGGGCTGCAAGGAAAGAGGCACCTGAGTAGGGTGGCCAGGAGCCCCTGTGGGGTCGGTGGCCAGACTGCTAAAGCAACACAAACTGCCTCTGGAGGAGCGGCTGGACTCTCCTCCTACGTGATACCAAGAGTTTCTTACATGGAATCACTTCCATTCTTTCAAATTTGTTTCCCTTTCATTTTGACAGTCTTGTTCATGGGAAATGAATCTTAACTTGTGTGCACCTATTTCCAGTTGTGGGATTTTGGGGGAAATTGAGTGAAAGGGGATGCAAAGTTGGATACTCCAGGCCATGTGGATCTGCCTGAGTTTCCCCTCTGGTCTTGGTGGGCTCAGCCTCTCTTAAGGTTAGAGTGTAATTATACCTATCCTTGAATTTTCTGTGCTCTGAGCAACAGATAACCAACGCTGTTCCAATGGCAGCTTTCCAGTAGTACCATGAAAGAAAAATTCCTTCAGGGTGAAAACTCTTCTCTAATGGTTGCCATGGAAACTGAGAACTGCATGATTATATGGATTAATATCTCAGCTACATGTAAATGTTCTGCAGCCTTCTCTCCCTTATTTAGGAGAAACGTTGATTCTCTAACCAGTAGTGCTTTCAGCTCCATTATAGCTTAGATTTGGGCCAAACCTTTAATGCAGAAATATAGCTATCTATTTAAATAAATGGTTTGGTTTCAGTCCTGCTGGATGTTCATGGGTTTGGTAGGCAACATTGTTTTTCTGTTGTTGTTGCATAAGGTGCCTTTTCTAGTTTAATTTAATATAATCAATGCTTCATACACTGTACTATTATCCAGGGGATATTACTGTTTTTTTTCCAATCATTGCCCCTGTGACATTTCTGGAAAAAAAAGACTCCTCAAGAATATTCCAGAGGATCTGTAAGGCAGGAGATACCATTAAATTGATTGTAACTGCCTCAATATGCTGCTTGTTATTACTGGAGGCAAATTATTCAAGTGTATTCTGGTCAGGTAGATGAGTCACAGTGCAGTGTTGGAATGTCAAATTCCTCCATCCAAGAGAGAATTAAACTTTTTTTTTTCCCCCCAAATGTCAGGTTAAACTTGACTTAATGCCAGCTGGTTTATCTTTTGTAAAAATAAGTATTAAACATTTAATTTTTTTAAAAATGTTATGTAACTTCATGACCACTAGCAGTGTTATTACTGATCTTTTGAATGCCTTCATTTCTGTGGAGTCGCTAACATGAATTTAACCTTCTAAAGGTAATTTTAGTTGGATCAATGTCTATATGGAACAAGGTTTTACCAGTTTTTTAGTATATTTTTATTTCATTCTGATTATTTAGTATATTTTTATTTCATTCTGATGCAGGGATTTTCACTTTGCTCAATAGCAATATAAATGTACTTTTACTAAAAGAAAAAATTGCATAAAAAGACAAACTCTATTCCTATTTTTCATATCTGGGTTTTGTTTTGTAATTTATTTATTTAAGTGCTATCTGGATTTACACTGAGAATTGCAGTGTTTCCCTTGGCCATGCCAGCTCTTAGCCTGTGCACCCCTCCCCAACAAGCTCCTAGTGAGTCTTCATGGTTTGGTGCATAAGTCAGGTTAAAGCTGAAAAAAATTACTTCAAGATTTATCTCAATATATAAATTTATTTTGCTTTGCTGGTAACTGAAAATATCTCTTGATTCCTGTTATACTTCTTAATTCTAATACCCATCCTATTTTTGGGTTTTACCATGGAAAGAACTGACTGTTGTGTTTGAAGTGACGTTTTGTAATCAAAAATTTATTCTCTTGTAAGGATGTGACTGTGGATGGAAGTTAATGTCTACAGAGAAGGTAGCCTGGGCCAGACAAGAAGCTCTTTTTTATCTTGAGAGCAATACATATGATAATGGAGTGTACATGGAGCACAGTGACTTTGGTGTGGAGCTCTAGATGTATAGATGTATCACATGTATCTATAGATATATAGATATACATCTGGATATGAACTATAGATATATAGTTCTTAGTTGACAATGTTCATTATTTGTAATGACATAGAAGTTAGTAATTCAAATGTTAGCTGCTTTTTCATATGAGCTAAGAATTCGCTGCCACTCATATGCGTGTAGTGACGTATGCGGGTCATATGAAAATTGCACACTCATTATTTTCAGATGCTGTATAGCTTTAAGGCAGTCTGTGCTGTCAGCCAGAGCATCTTCATTTTCAAATGCATTGTCTGTACTGAAAAAAGGTGGATGCCAAACAAAGTCAGTATCTATATGCTGAGACCACATTGAGATAATGTTCAAAGTTTTAATGGGCTTTATAGGTAAAGAAGAACATCTTAAATTCTGTGTGGTTAGACTTGCTCCTAATCTGAAATAGTGTGTGCAGCTCCTCTTATGAACACAAAAAGATGAGTATTTGAATATGATCATTGAGATTAGACAAAAGTCTGAGAACAAGCAAAAAGATGTTTAAATGTAAGAAAAAGTAAGTTTCACAGATAGTATCTAGACATTTAAACTCAAGGTGCTACAAATGGTCAGTTAGAATTAGAAGCTATTAATTGCAGGACTGTTGAAATACTGGTTCTGCCTAATAGGTAAATGTGTTGGAGTAATATTCAACCTTCATACCTCTTGCTGGAGCTGATCTTAGGAACACTTGACTTGTAACTGTACTATGCTAATCAAGAGAGCTATGTTCAGCTGCCCATCCTGCTAACTTGTTAGAAGGGCTTCTTGCTGGGACATGGAGAAACAATCCTGTGCATAGTTCACGAGTTAATATAATCCCAAACCATTTCCCAGGAGAGAGTTTGTGTCTGCTTGACTCTGTTGTATGGAGTTCAGTAGTGTGGATATGGGCTATAGCAGTAGAACTCTGTGTCAGGTAATATGGTTCAGATCACCTTCAATTTCTAGAGTAGACATAGCTGTATAATATAGATTAACTTAAAGAGCATACCAAATTTTAAAAAACTCCAAGTGTTGTATGGATTGGCCAGATATTCGGCAAAAGTGACATATATATGAAGGTCTTTAAAATCTGGTTTTATCAATATTTTTTCCCCTGCTTTAGAACAATATGTTTCATTTTCTCTTCTTTCACTCTGGAAAACTTTTCTTCCCTCCCCCCNATTCAGTAATTCATTTCAAGATCTGTTATTCATTCTGCTTACTATCCTGGAAATGTGAAGCTACAGGTGATGATCTTTTTGACTTAGGAAGTTGTCATCCTACTTTTGGGAAAGAAATTCAAAATACACTAAATCCCATGGAAACTCAGGACAAAAAGGTGCATAACAGCAGGTGCCTTTTCCACTGTCAGAAACATTACTGTTGGCACTCATAAACCTGCATGACCTAACTTTAAATTCACTTAATTGGGTTAATTGCTAAGAAGACAGTCTAGGAGAATGGGGTTCAACAATAGCTGCAAAATATGCCTGGGCTTCTGAACAAATTCTTGAGCAATTAACCAACAGTTTCTTCCATGCTACCACACTGATATAACTGACAATACTGCACCTAGATAGTGTAAATAAGTTGCAATTACAATTTTGCAAAAATCACGTAAGTAGTTTTAGACATGGTACCATAAAATTAAAACATTAGTTTGTTATGAAAGGATGTCTTTTAGCCAAAGCAGATTGGCAGTGTTTTTGCCATTAACTAACACTTCAAGTTTTGTCTTCATCTCCAGGAGAGCAACTGCAGTAAGTGGGACAGAGCGACACAGAGGTCTTGGTGGCATTCATTAGTAGTAAGGAGTAGACAAATCCTGTTAGTCAGCACAATTTTGCCCAAGAAAAATTATGGGGAAGCTACAAATGAACATTTTGGGATAATAAGGTTCCAGGTTTTGTCATTAGCTCGTGCAAACTTCACCCACTAACACACACCTCTCCTTCATGTATCTGCGGAGTGATTTTATTGTTTTTTTTAATTCAGTTCAGGGTAAATAATTCCCATATCCCATTAAACTGTTCACCTGTGTCGTTAATCGTGCAAATTAGATGTTCATTAGGAAGCAGTATCAGCATACAAGTATCATAAAGTAGGTCACGCTAACAAATACACTTTTTTAGGGTGAAAATATGTTCTAAAGCAATGACCTTGAACCATATGTTTGAGCAAAAACTACTCAGAAAGGCCTAATGTAACTAGTACTAAAGAAAAAAAGTGCATTTTTGGTCCTGGGGAAACTGGTCCAGAATATAACATTTATTTTAAGTGAAAGCACTAGCATTTAAAACAAGTGAAAGACCAGGTGCACTCATGGAGAATCCCTAAAGATCCCTAAAATAAGCCATTTTCTCACATTAGATAGTGGAAGAAGAATGAATAAGGATGGGAAAGTCAAAGAGGAGAAAAAACAACCCAGGCAGCAATGATGGATGTTCTTAGTGTATTCATTCCTGTTAATGTCATCACCAATTTTACTAGATGCCCTGCTTTATTGGTGAAGTGTCAATATTTGATTATTTTGTGAACTGGTTGATGTTTATTGTGCCTTCTCAATTGGAAAGCGGTGTCATAAAAAACCTTAGCCTTGCTGTGCATTTAATTTGTGTACCATTTATTGGTGTTCCTGCAGAGCTAGATGTCATAGTAAAGTGGAACATTAGATTACCTAATTAAGTATTTCAGAGGGATATGTGCTAAAAATAAAACTGATAAGTGGTAGCAGTTTGCTTTTCTTAGTAGTTGTAAATGTGTAAAATATAGAAGACAACTTCAAGCCTATATTTGAATAGGATTTATTTTAGGAGTGTTACTTACAGTCTGCATCATCAGGGGGACTCTCTCAGTGATTTCTTTCAGAACTGGATCAAGCCCAGTAATGACTGAACTACTTACAATCTCCCAACACTTTAATTGTCAATTATCTCATTTTTTATGTGGCCTTCAGTCTTTAACCAGCAGGGGAGTAGTGGTTAACCCTTCCAGAAATAGGATTTTCCAGTGTGTTGCATGCAGCAGTCATGGCACAGCATGGCTCTCAGAGGACTCTGTGACATTTGTTTGCCAGCAGTGATAAAACTGTCTATTGTAGTTTTGCTGACAATCAGGAGCGTGATTATGGATTTATCTGGTACTGTAGAAATGTGTGGCACATTGACAGCTGCAAAAATGATTTAATTTTGGTTCCATACAAGTATACAGCTAAGTGCTTAGTAATAAAGCAACATTTATAAAGTAAATATTATGATGACTTAATGCCCCCACAAAAGTGTAATTCATGTTTCTTGGAAATGAATGATGAATCAGGAATTCTATCACATGAGAAAAACCAGTAGAAAATTATAAGATATAGGTAGATAATTATGACTGATGTTTTTGTTGATTTAATGCAGTTTGAAGTTTGCTAATCCATGACAGAGCCTTAGGATTTCCTTAACAGAGAAGCAATATGATGTGTTATGTGTTGAAATGTTACTATTACTTTAATAGCAGTAATCCTAAAGTTACTGTGAAACTTAAGTAATTGAAAGGGCAGTGTTAAGCAGGAAGAGTATGTGTGCATGTATGGGAGTATGTTCATTTGAATCATGAATTAGAAAAAGGAGACCTTTTAGCTCCACAGAATCACAGAGTATTATGTGTTGGAAGGGACCCACAAGAATAATTGAGTTCAGATCTCTCTACAACTATGTGGAAGGCTATATAGGCATGTGAGAAGTCTCCAAATTCATTTATTTATCAAATGAAATAATAAATGTTAATTTTATTAAGAAATTATGTGAATGTTTTGTTTAGTTCATGCACATATATTCCAGAGCAAAAGAGAGTGAGTTTGGCAAGACCAATGGTTTGTAATTTCTTCCCATTTTTCAAAACTGTGAAAGATCTGAAGGCATATAGCTTATTACAAAAATGCTTTGTGGTCTACCAAAAACACCTTGCAGTGACTGACTTAAGAAGCTCAATTTATTTAGTTTATAAAGAGGAGTTTAGAGTTGACTTGATCAAAGGTTGTGAGTACTTGCACTAGGAAGAGAAAACTACTGTTAGAGAGTTCTTTAATTTGATAGACAAAGTGTAGCAGGACTGTAAAGCTTGAATTTGAAAATGCAAGAAATAGCAGTAAAATACACTAAAATGTATTTTTTTAAAGAGAAGGGTTATTTATTTTTAGATTAACCTTAACCAAGATGGCCTGTTTCATAAAAGCTGTGTGTTAGTTTTCTCAGAAATTACAAGACCTTGATGCAAGACTTATTGATGATGATTGGTGGTATGCATTATACATGTGTACACTAAACTGGTACTCTGGCCATTTTGATCACAGCATCTTTTTCAAGTGCAACTCCTAGTGGTCCTGTCATTGCTTAGTTTTGTTGCTACAGAAAGCTAAAAGTATAATTTGTTGTTTAATGTCCTCAAGTGTTAACTACATTGTGCATCACCAAAAATCTCTCTTTCTGGTATATTTGGCTTTTCATAATATATTATGGGAATATATTGGCAAAGAAAATTACAATAGTTGTATGTTGCTTCATAGCTGAGACATACAGGCAGAAGAACTAAACTTGTAAACATGGTAGTGTTAGTCCAAACAGAAAACCAGGTTTGGGAAATAATTTCTCAGAAGCATAAACTGTATATAAAAGATTTAATGTAATCTATGTAATTAATTTAATCTATACTATATGAAAACATGCCTAATACCAAACAACCTAGGGGGTTTTTAAGTGAAGTATTTTCAAGTCCATTATAATCTTGTGTTACTTTACAACGTTTTCATTGTTTATTTATCATAGAGTGATATGACTGGATTGTTTCTTTTATATAAGATTGTCATGAAGTGTAATAAGTATTGGCAAAAGCTCTAAGATCCTTAGATGCAAGAGACTACAGAAGGATGGAGATGAAGTGTTAGAACAGGTGCAGCTCAAAAGTCATATGGAGAGAGACTTTTCATCCAAGATTGTTCAGGAAACCACTTCATTGAAACAATTTCCCATTTTTCTTTCTATTGGCAATTTCCCAGTAGTTAGACAAACAGTGACAGTATACAACATCGTCAGCATAGTACAGTTCGTGTGTCACAGCAAATACCAGAATAAAAGTAGTTTTTTTCAGAGCAGCTAGACAAAACCTCTAACCCATATTATTTAGTGTTGTTGTTGGTGTGATGTTACAGTTAACAATGAGTTGTAGAAGCTCTTGACATGTTTTCAAAATGGAAACTGTTGAATTAATGAATTTCACCCAAGTTCTTGGAAGAACATTAGAGTTCTTTAGACTTGAACCATCTTATTCAGTAATCCAATGTGTAAGGAAAAGCCTTTGTACTGTAGAAATTACTAAGTAAGCGACATGAATCCCAATCAAGTTACTCTTATGTTCCGCTGTTATGAATTCATTTGACTGAAGAAAAATGCCTTCTCCAGTGTTCATTTACCTCCAGCTTTCCTTGCCTATTAAATATCTTTCATATGTTTGATTGCTAGAGAGCTTCCATCAAGTACCTTCAGATCTGTATTCCCTTTCCTTTTAGGCATACCCTTGCTCATTAAATCTGATCTCTTGACAATAATATTCCATGAACAGGTTGGAAACAGTGTTAACCCCGTGGAAATGTGAAGTATTTTTACCCCATTTAGTGGGGAAAATGAGAAAAGATTACTTGGATAGTTATACAGGGATTCCTTTCCATAATTAGTTCCATTAGATGATTTTATTTTCCTCTCAACAGGCAAAAGAATTGTGTCAGCTGAGTCTCAAATACAAATAATTTTATTTTTGGTAGGAGCTGAGAAAATATGGACAGTGTCCACAGTATGGAGCCATTGCTGATATCTTTCCTTTGCTTATGGCAGCCTGGCTCCACTGCAGCTCTGTGCTCAGGCCTTGGGAAGTGTGGGCAAGTCTGGGACATTTTCAGGATCCTTCAGAATGCTTCCTTAAATATTTTGCTGATACTCATCTAACCCAATTTAGGCATCTAAGTTGTAAGTATTTATGTCTGAGCAGATCACTCAGGAGGAGAGGTAGACATATTTTCACAATAATTCATTTAACGTAGTTCTCTCTGAACACAAAGTGAGTGTAAGTGCCTGAGTAAGGCCCACGTATTTTAAAAAAATAAATATGAAAGACTAGGTCAGAGGAATTAATTTACCCACATTTACTCCAGGTTCACCATAAAAGTGATCTGGGTGATGGTCTTCACTCCTCACCCATGCTGAAAGGGAGAGAGGGACTACGCCAGAGTGTAATTTAGGACAAGAAACTGAATAGGAAACAGCCTTCCCTCTTTTCCAGAAGAGGGGCTCTGGGGGAAATAACTTGGTGATAAGAGGTGATAAATGTGCTTGAATAGTTCAATGCATTACTTAAACCATTCAGTTTATTCAGACAGTTTATTAGGCTGAAAGTAGGCAGAAAGGCCTGTGGAGTGACAGTTTTGCAATGCTAAGTGTGCCCTGAAGCAGGTATGCCTGGAAAGCTGAAAACATACTTTTGCTGATGATTGGGTGCATCTGTACCTATCTGCAAGTTCATTCTATAATAGTGCTCCTCTTGAGGGAACTTTTTGATAGATTTGGTTGTGCTCATAATTCTGAAGTGGAATGCAGTAGATTTTCACTTGAAAAAGTATTGCTCCATTTGTTCCCAAGTTCCCCCATTTCTCTAAAAAAACCCCAGCCAACCCAACACTATTTTAAAAAAATTTCTGCTGCAGTACAATGAAATTTACAGTTGTAAGTCCATGAAAATGAAAAAGAAATATGTTTAGTACACTTAGAACGTTCAGGAACTATTCAATATTTATGTCCATTAAATGAAAAAACAGATATTAATATTGTGGCTATTTGAAAAAGTGTTTCTGAAATAGTATGCTGAAAATAAACACAGACTAGACATTTGTGCATACTGATTTTGCATACCAGATCTGTTTCAGCATTAAAAATGTTATGTAGTCTTTTTCTTTCCACCCAGTCAAAACTATGTTAATTCTTTTGAAAATAGTAAAACTTAATTCATAGGGCACAAACAGGATGCAAAATGTTCTCCAGGTAAAACACAGCTCCAAGTATTAGATGCACACTTTTCACTTGATATTTAAATATTTAAAACTGTTTATATTCCAAATGATGAATCTGAAGCTAATTTTATAACCATGAGGCATAAACAGCAAAGATCATATCATCAAATGTCTTCAGTTTATATTTGACACAAAACAATATGTTAGCAGGAATATGTTTAGAAATTGCTGAGAGCATTTCTGCTCTGCAGAGATTATATTTCCCACTCCTTTTTGTATTATTATTCATATTGGTCCTCTTTTAGGGCAGCTTACCTATTTGATAAGCATTCTGGAATATATGTCAATTCGTGTAACCCTTTGATAAACTCTTAACACTTTTAATCAAGATCAGCAGATAGATGGCAAGCTCACCTTTTATCACACACAAGAAGGATCTTAGCAAGTCACCTGTAGGGCTCTTTCTGTAGGTGGCAGCGTAACTATCTCATGTTCCACACTCCGAAGGATGGAGGAGAAGAGCTTCATTGAGATTCTCTCTCCTGCTTCTGGATGTGTGAAAAACAGCCTTCACCAGACCACTGAAATTCTTCCGAAAAAAAGAGCTGAGCTACAGATGGGTTATACTTTCTTTATAAGTGAGCATTAGAAATTGGTGAATCAGGAGAATGATTTAATATTTTGATACTGTGATGTCATAAATCAGCTTCTGCTGATATTTTAATTTCAAATTTTAAACTGATTTTCCAAATAAAAGCCAGTGTTTAAACTTTCTTCCTGAAATACTTAATATCATAACCCTGTAACTGTGCAGTTCAGTTTTCCTATTTCCTAATAGATATTATTACAAAAGTCAAGTAAATGTGTGATTCTACTTTAAATCTTTCAAAGCAAGTTCAGTATCATTCCATGAATTCAGAAAAATGAAGCAGTGTGAACTTCATTTTTTTTCATAGGAAGTCCCTGAATGAGAATCTCTAATCTTTGAAGCCTGTGTTCATATAAATCCCGTGAAGAGTTTCCTACTTGCACATACCTTGATTTCAGTTTTCCACATTGAATCTTTGATAATTGCTTCAGAACGAGAACAAAGATGCCACTATGCTCATGTTAGTCACATGTTTGTAAGTGATGAGCTGCTGGTGCCAGCGATGGCTTTGTTTTATGTTGATTAGGCCATGCTGCCGTGCTGTGCAGCTTGTCTGAATGTGCTTCACTGCTTCAGAGCAACGCGGTGGGTTTGCTCGCACAGCAAACCTCCTGCGTGGGAGCTCCCTGTGCACAGAGCTCAGCAGGAACATGCAACTTTTGGTCTTTAAGCTTTAGCATGCTAAATGTTTGCTTTTTGGCTTGCTTTGCATGGTGCTCCCAATCACCTTGCTCTGCTATTTCAGGACTATTCCCCAGCTCAGTTTGGGAGATCCAGGCATTGGGAGTCTGGAACATTCTTTCACCACAATCTGCAGCTTCACTGCTGCCCATCTCTTCTCACTGCCTTTCCTTCTCTGGTTTTTTGACTGAAGATTTCACTTAATGCGAAAGGACATATGACTAGTGGTGTTAGCAGAAAGAAGTATTTCTGCTCTACCAATCTTTGCTGGCTGGCTTTGTTTAATATTGTGTGGTTATTGAGGTTTTAAAATGTGATTCGACTAAGAAAGATGACTGGAATTTTTTCTGTGTGACCTGGTAAAACACTTACTCTCTGCTATTCTGTGTGTCTAGAGGGCTGCTGTACTTGTACTGAAGGTACCATTTTGGATGTACTCCATACTTTTTTTTAAAATTTCAAGTATAAGGCGAACAGAGATCACCTACAAGATAAATTCTTCTAGTAATTTTTCATTAAAGTTTTCTTGTGAGAGTTTTGAACTATTTATTGTGAAGTTCTTTGAAATCGTATTGAAAATGCAGTAATGTAAGTAGATAAGCATACTTATATTACAAAAAATACAGTGTGCATAAAAATATTTAGAAATACTTTGTCAGTAAATTAAATGGCATTTTAGAGGAAAAATTAAGAACAAATAGCTACTAAACCCTGAGTCTTTTCTGAGCTCTTCCGCTCTTTGCTTTTTATCTGGGTTTTTTAAGGAGATTTTATTAGCATGTAGATTCTAGTCTTAGAGCATTGATGATCCAAAATTTCAGGACAATGAAGAACCACCTTTAAAATAAACCCAGATAATTAATAGAATTTAAAGTTCTTTGAGATTTCAATTGAATTTTGATTGATATAGGATAATGTTTTGCTATGAAAAGAGTAAAGTTAAAATGTTCGTTTTGTGAAAGTATTTTCCATTTCTTTTTCCTTACTGTGCTTTTTGGAATTTTGTTTTTGAAATCTGAAATAAAATAAGTCCAATAGCAATGGTTAAGGGTTTATTTGGCTAAGAAAATTAATATTGTGTGCTATCTGTTAAAACTGTTCAAGAGTAGAAATTAAAAAAAAATTATTGTGCGATGCTGTAAAAACATTGCATTGCTTATAACAGAATAATACATTTGTCCTCATCAGCAGTTTCTTCTGTAGAATGAAAAAAGTCTTCCATTTTACCAAGGTAAGTGCCAGGTACCTCAGATAAAATATTACATAAAATTGTACATAATAAACATATAATGTGTTTGTTATGTTCAATAATTCTGTTTGCATTTCTGTTTACTAACAGAAGCTAAAACACTGTGCTAACATAAATACAGCATCTGGTTTGCTCTTTGTGCTCATGAGCTGCTATGATCTACTTTTGCCAATATAATAAAAATTAATGGTAGAATAATGTTCTCTCTGAGGTGTGTTGTCTCTGCTCAAAGAATTTATTAGGTAGCTTCAATTCAGTTTGTGCTCTGAAGTGATAATGTCATTACTTTATGTTCAATAAGGCTGTTGGGTTTTATATAGAACTAATTACTGTCTAAAACCAGAGTAGTATAATTTTAAAATATGGCGTCACTATGTATGATGTCATAATAAATTGAAAAATAAATGGTTTTAAAAAAATTAACCCTGATTATATTTGGTACGTGCCTCAGGAGTTGGTAAGGGATATGAAAAGGATGCACTTTCCCAAACTGCATTCACTGTTTTTTTAGTAGCATGCACAGCATGCACACTACTGGAAAAAATAATTTATATTTATCTTATCTCTTCTGGAAGTAAGTGCTAAAACTTACCATTTAACTAATTAAACTTCCAGCTGGTGGTTAGGGAAACATAATCCATTGCTATTTTTAAAGTATGACAGATGCTGCAGAGATTGTGTATTCAATCACATTGAGACATCCTTGTAATTAATCAATTGCTATGAAAATTGTCAATGGTTTTTTATATATTATCAATTGAATGAATTTTCAATATTACTAAATGAAGCAAACAAATTACTTTTTTTTTAGTGGTACAATGTTTTTCTCCCCAGCAAATGGATTATGTGCAAACAAATTCTTTGCTACCCTATATTTGCCCACTCACATGGTGGCTTGAAAAATAGCATAGTCTGTGAGTTTAAGGAAACCATTAAGGGGAGCTTCCAAATGAAATTAAGAAAATTAAATTCACTAGTGGGAATAAAGGGTAACATCTCTGTGGGATGATCAACCCTGCATGTATGAATGCTTGCTAAGACACAAGATGTAGGCATGATGAGTCTGCTTCCTGGGCATTCTTGGTTACCCCTTGGTACTTTGGAGTAGGGAGGATGCAGTCTTCAATTTGTTAATGCAGAAAGCTAACAAATCCTTTTATGGATTTGAATAAATAAACTAAGACACTAACGATGGAACAACATGGCATGGGGTTTATGGGGGCAGGGCTGACACATGGCTTTTTTGGTCCTTAGTTGTGTCCTTGTATGAATGGAACTGAGAGTGTGGAGAGGAAACTACACTCGTGGGGAGAAGGGAAGTTGCTTTCTTTGGTATTCTTACCTGGGAATCTTTTGAATCAAATAGAGATAAAAAAGGTAGAGTTAGGTACAGTAACTGAGAAGGTGGAGGTTTATGCCAGTGGCAACATGTATGCTTGTTTCACTGAGCTTTTTTATCAGGCTGAGAAAACTACCCTGTGTTTACAGCTTCCTGTCGCTTGATAAAGGGTCAAGATATGGAGGCTAGAGTATCTTGTTTTTGATCTTCTTTGGAGAGAGAGAAATTCCTTGAAGAAATAGTCTTGCTGTTCACTGTATTGTGTAGAATACCATTCCCACACTGGTACTTGTTCTGTAGGTGCTCAGTATTTTAAAATGTGAACCGGGTGCAATTGATGCCATTATGCTTCCTATGCATCTGGAACTTTATCTGCAAAGCTGCCTCCACAGCCATTCTGGGATATTGACTCCGTTGCTGGTTTTGTCATTCTTTCTCTGTTTTCCTGCTTCTTGAAGTGTTTATTTTGCAGATCCAGCAAAGTGTTCATCATCCGTTCCCTCACTTTACTCCCTGGAGTGTGTGGACTTTGGAGTGAGCTATGTTTCCCTGAGTATAAAGACTAACAGAGGAGTCTGCCTGAATTGAAAGTTTCAGAGGGAGTCAGCTCTCTGAATATCAGTCCGATACCACCTACAGCTGGCATCTTGTTTTGGCCATGTCCATTGTTGGAAATGAGCTTGTTTGCAGTTTAGAATACTCTTGTCCTGGCTGTGCCTTCCTGTGCCTGTATTTCCAGCAGGTCCTGCTGGCCCCTGTGAGTTGTGCCATGTTGATCTGCTGTGCCTTTACTAGCTGCAGTCAGAAGGTCTTTGCATTGTGTGTGGTTCTCTGTCTTCCTGGGATTACGTTTATTCGTTTTTGGCTGGAAATTGTCCTGGGATTTGTCATAAAAGCTTCGTTATCTGGGACAAGTTGATAGCTGAATACTATGTCCCCCAGCTGAAGAGCTGCTCTGTGGCATCTAGCAGCCTACACCTGAGCTACATTTCTGCTCTGTGTATGTTTGGATCAGGTTTTATTTTCCAGATCATGCACTACATACCAGTTGGTGTCCTGAGTACTGTGCATTTTCAACTGGCTAACTACTTCTCCCATAAAATAAGTATAGAGATGTAAGCAACAGTGATTTGGGTTGAGGATGTCTATCTTTAAGTGGTACATTTGGATAATAACACCAAGCTGTTTTTAGAATGTTTAGTTCTTTTACTGCCATGAAGACATTGCAGTTGTACAGCTCCTTCAGAGCACTGCTTGACCCATTGCCAGTTTCCCCTGCCACCACTCCTTTCTCCTCCACCCATGAGGCATTGGCACTTGGGGCACTTGGGTTGGCACCGGTAGAAGCCCTGTCTCGGAGCAGGAATAGGGATTGCACTTCCATCTGTTACTATTGCCAGCTCCTGTGCAGCTGCACATTGTGAGTACTCTTACTGTTGCCACCTTTCCTCTTCATTGGGCTACTGTTAGTCCGCTCCCAGTTTTTGTTTGGTCCATAGTTATGACTAGTGTTGCTATTCACAAGCATTTCAGGTTTTGTAATTTTCTTAGCTTATAATGAAATATTTTAAATCATACATTTATTTCTGAAACTACAGAGACAACCTCGCAGAATTTCATTATACCTGTTGTAGCTGATAGACTGTAACTGCATAAGGTAGTGTGTGTATTCACTGGGACAATTTCTTCAGTAATCCAAACTCCTTTCCATTCTTAAGTGTCATTTTAGTTCATTCACATGTTTAAAGCTCCAAGATCCAGATTCCTGTATCTGGTAATGGTGATTCCTGTACCTGATATTGATGCTTTTTACAACTGTCAAGGTTGTTTTCTAGAACTGTAAAGCTGAGATAATTTCCTTTTGTCTGTGAAACAGTGATACTATAAAGAGTATAATTATTTATAGATCACTGATCACAGTCAGGTAAAATCATGGCATTTAGTTAAGTATAATTTTAGCATCAAATATTACTTCATAATATTAGTTAATTAGCTAAAATAAATATAATGGAAGTTAATAACTAGAAATCACTAGCAAGTTTTCAAAGCAGAATTTTCTACTTTTAAGTGGAAACTACTACTCAGTGAATTCTCTCCTTGTACAGCCAAAAAGAATTTCTGCTCCAAAAACACACAGAGAAAATAATGGCATCCTTTGTACTGTGAGAAGCAATTTTCTTAATTCTTCTATAAATCTGCCCTGCCATCAATAGAGAAGGTCTGGCATCCTCCTTACTTTGAGCTGGATCTTCTTGTTCTCTGGCATATATTGCTGTTAGCATTTGGAAGCCCTCACGATGATCTGGATCATTGAACTGTTGCAGTTAAAAAGAAAAATGGTTTAGAAAAAGCCCATGGTGCTGGTGGCAGCCAGTGACTCATCTAGACATTTAAGCAAATCTTAGTCTTCTGAAGGTATGTGTCCAGTTAAGCTACTGTTCTGTGCTTTCCCTGTAGTCAGCAGTGAGAAGGAGACTCCCCTGAAGGAGAGTGCAGATGACTTAGTTGGATGACAAAGCAGACATCTAGCTTTTTTAGGCAGCAGCATTTAGATGAGAGCCTTTTGTCTCAGACTATCAGCACTGAACTTTGCATTGTCTTAGTATTTTACTTTCTTCAGTAATTCTCATTTTTATATATTATAAATCTGTAACTTGTTCAACTGATCAGCAAGTGACAGAAAAAGGAAATTTATAAACAATTTGTGAGAAACAAATTGAGTTTAGTGAGTTTAGTTCTGCTTATTGAGCTATCATTGTCTTACACAGTTTTGTAAAAGCAGTGCCATTTTCTTTCACTGAATACAGCCATCTATTAACTGAGCTAATTAAAATTAATATTTTATTAGTGACTATCTAGCTTTCATTACTAGGTACTTACATATCATATTTTGAGAAAAAATTAGTGAAGTAATGTGAAGTAGGAATTCTGCTCTTTTAGTCCCCAAGTACATAATCAGAGCAATTTATGAATTGGGTATTAATAGTATTAATAATTCATACATTGTATTATTATTACAAATATTAATTAATAAGACAAAGTATTAATAATTAATACAATGTCACTATTCCTGGATTCCTGCTCTGGAATCTTTGTACTGGTCATCATTTGTCAGCATTGCATTTACTGTCCCATGTAGAGAAAGTTATTATTGTGCAGTTGAATAAGAACGTATTTTTTCCAGATTTATTTAATACATAATAACTTGTCTAAAGAAACTTGAAAAGTTCAGGGAAGATGCAGGTAGCCAGCAAAAAAATATTTTCTTATTTGAATTCCTATCTGATACACTGTTAAAGTGATACTGTTTCTTGCATTTATCCTCTGAACACGGTAATTCTACCCTAAGGGCTTTTGACCATAAGCTACTAGTCCGTTTTGTACCTGTCATTATTCGTAACTCCTAAAGACAATTTAAATGAGTGGTTGTATTTTGCAAGTATTTTTGTGTAATTATACATAGTAATTTAGCAGTAAAGAGATGACATATATCAGGCAGAATAAGATGTTTCAATGTTGATAGTTTCCCTCAGAACTTTAAAGGCTTAGCACCCTGTTACAAATTGAGTAAAGCACAGTGTACTTTACTGCATGTTTATCTGCAAATCCAGGTAATAAACTGGTTAATTCTAATGTTACTTTATTTCTTATTCTTTTTATTTGCAGTAAGAAATAGGCAAAAGAACAGATCTAAATTTGCCTAATAGAGCTTTGCCTAATTATGGACTTGGTACCCAAATTCCAATCCTCACTTTTATAGGAGGTTTCTAATAGAGTGGCCATTTTCTCTGACTAATAATTCCCCAGGTTACTACACTGATTTTGTTCCATCTTCAAACATTCCCATTCTTAGCAGCCGATAAGTACCTAACACATGGATCACAGCATGAAGGTGTCTGTCTTTCTCCACTCATTATATAATGAGCCTACGTGGTGTGGTGGCTTTTGTAACTTGGACCTCTCTGTGAAGTGCTGTAATGAGATGGAATGAATCTTGGTTTAAGTATTGCTTTACTTAAATACTCTGAAGAGCACAGTCTCTTGCATGTGTTCAAAGAATGAATATCTCATGCATTTGTATCAGAGCAGTCCTATGGCAAAATGCAGTATGGTCTCAGCTGCTGGGTTTTTGTGATATTTATTTTTTTTTTTTTTTTTAAAAAAAAAATGTTTTACAGTCAGAGGATGGTTTATCTGTCTTTTTCTGTAGAGCAGTAACCAAGAACTGGAAGACCTGACTTTCATCCCAATGCAGTTGAGGTTTTCCTGCCTCAGATAAGTTCCTTACTTACTAAGCTAAATTGTGGGAATGTGCATGTGGGATGACTCCCAGTTTTGAAGACGTTACTGTGTCTAAAATAAGCTTTTTGAAAGAATTTTTTTAAAGGTCTTTTTGAATAAGAAGAGAAACAGGTGAGTTTTCCAGTCATTGAAAATATCAGAGAGGAAGGGACCTCCTTATGACAATGTTGCTGTAATGTTTCCTTGTATAAAATAAGACTACTGTCCATTTTACCATCACTTAAGACAGAAGCAGTTATCAACTTCTGGTCTTAAAGAGATGAGAAAGTAAATGAGAAGGAAACAGGGTGGGATGGGTCTTTGTAGACTGATGTCTTTTGTTAGTAATTTCTGAAAGATGTAGATGGCTGGAAGCAAAGGTGTTGTTTACACGACCCATGTTGCAGTCTGTCTTGGGAATGAACTGGGATGACATTTTAGGATCTTACTCAGGGGATGAAATCTATTTCTGATCACATGAAAATGCCAAATGGCATTTTCCTCAAGGTGCCTTTGTGTTACTTTACTTTTAGTTGAAAATAGGCCTCTCCACTTCACTGCATCTGCTCTTTCTGTTACTGTAAAATTGGCCAACACAGAGAGTTTCAGCTATGTGCCATGCATGGGATGGCTCAATTGTCTCTCCGTGGCTAAACTGCTGCAGGGGAAGAAAGCCAGCAGGGCTCCAGGGGCAGTGTTCCACATCATCCCAGTAACATGTTACACATCCATCTCGATGCATGCAAAATGTTCATCTTCTACCCAGAAAACTGTTTTCATCCACCTATTGTGCACTGTGTCTTGTAGTTTTCTGTTTTTCATGTGCAGAAAGATTTACTAACTCTCTATTGATGCTTTGGCAACTGCCCATGAATACTGTAAAAAGAACATTTAGTGTATATCAAAGCCCTTGGCTCAATACCTCTCCAGACCATTTAGGCAAGACAGAGGTAATATAATGCTGATGTAAAGTTATGATGGTAACAAATGGCAATAGAAAGAGTAGTGCTTTTACCTCTTCCTGCTTACAACTGTAATGGAAGAAAATATAATAGGAAACAACAAATAATGAAACTAAACATGATGATTAAAAATTACCACCTTCAAAGTTAGTGCACAGGAATCAAATGACACAAATACCACTGAGGGAAAAAACAATGAGGGATAAATAATGACTGGTAATGCTGTCTTGACATTTACGATTATCAGGCTGAAGATAGGGAGGATGGATTTGTTGAAGAACTCTGCCAGAAGTTAGCTGATATTAATCTTGGATTGGAAGGTAGTTCCTGAGAGTCAGTAAACAGTTGTCCACTTGAGGGGTTTTAAAGGCTTTATCAACTGCACATTGTAATATAGAATGTGAAATCAGTGAACATGATTGTCATTTGTAGAATGACAAGGCATTGGAATGGTTTGGAGAAACACCTTTAGAAATGTACAGAAGCAGACCTGTGTCATATGACATGGCAGGATACCTCAAGGTAGGGAATCTATCCTGGGAAGCCACAGGTGAAGCATTACATCCTCTCTCTCTGTCAGAGAAGTGTTTTGGGGGACAGTTAACAGCAGTTGCTGGATGAATTGTTTCAATATTTTTCTAATACCCATAGCAGCATCAAGAGCTGTGTGCCCTGAGGAAAGGATGCTAAGCACAACTGAGCTGTGCAGTTCACCACCTGTATCTGGCTATTACAGAGGTTGACAAACTCCTAAACAGTTTTGTACACCTTATTTCTGAGCCTTCATGGGTATGGTTTCTGTTGAACATATTATGTGATTGTGTACAAAGCCTTTAATACCCTTTCCACTTCCATAAGACATACTAGTTTTTGTTTTGTAACTAAAACAGTAAAGGCATGAGAGAAGCTTAAATAAAATGAGAACCACCTCCCCCCAAACAATTAAATGGGTTCTGAAGTCCATACAAAAGAGTAAACAGCTTTGCCAGCCTGGTAAGTGGCAGGCTTGAGGGATGATGTGTCAAAATTGAGACCTTTTCTCACTATGACTCACAGCTCTGTATTACTATACTGAAAGAAATGCATCACAATTGTGCTATTCCAAAGAAGAGCACTTGTAGAGATAAAATTAAAAAATCTCAGTAGAAATCTAATCTGCCCTCGTTGTTGTGCAGTAGGATCCTACCAAGAGACTTCAGTGTATTTATAGCACAATTTTCATAATTTTCAGTGTTTGTGGTTTAATTTATCATGACCAACTGCAGAGGAGTAATATGTAAGTATAGTTTTTAAAATTCCTACTCTCAGATTCTGATGCATGTCTAAATTTGCTATTTGATGGTCCATGCTGTTAAATAATTCAAATACCGTATTTTAAACTAGTTTTGTCTTTTTGTTTTCTAGCAAGCCATCAAAATCTTATAAAATTCTATGAACAAGTGCCTGTAACTACAGAAAATCTTCAGTGCACAGAGATGGCATTTGTATTTTCTTCATGTTTCAGATCATCTTTGTGTCTGACTTCCTCATACCTAAAATGGAAATACTGATGCTTCTCTTTCTCTAAAGTGCTTTGATACTGCTGATGGAAAGCACTATATGAAAGCTTGATATTAGTATCATTATGTCCTCATAAGTCATGGAAGGCACCACCAGCTGTATTACTGAGTGATTTTTTTTTCACTCAAAAGAACACTGTAGTCAGGATTTTATTCATATATATTTCTACAGCAGATAATATCAGCCTACTCTCAATAAGATAATTTTTTAAAACTTAATTAGACTAAGACAAAATATATTGGCTTCCCTATGTCAGTAATTACTGTAAGTTTAAAATTCATTAAGAATACTGCTCAGGAAAAAAAAGTTAGTACTAATGAGTTAGGTGCACTCATGGTAGTATAAGCTACTTACTTTATATTACTTTGGGTTTCTGCAGGTGGAAGTTTAGAAATCTCAGGTCATTTCTCCACTGGGACATTTTGTTACCTTAATAAGTTTTTCATTATGCTTAATATTTTGATTAATTTGCTGGCTTTGGTTCATTCATGCATCTTTGATAGATTGGGGCTGAGCCACATTTTTTCATCTGAATTATCTTCATGCTTTTGGGTGTTTGATACTTGAATTCTGTAAATAACTCCACCTGGTTAGCAAGGACAGTAAGTTCACAGCTTCAGTGTATGTAGTTTTTTGTATACAAAACTGTAGCTTAAATCTCTTTTCCAGATTTCTTAGCTATTTGCTAGATATTAGTTACAGGTAATTAAAAAAAAAAAATCAGGTTCCTATTGCTTTTTTTTTCATCCGTTTCCTTATGTAGATAAATTATGCTGATGTAATAATTAAAAAATCTACAGTAACAACCCTATCAATGAAAGTTGCTGAATAAGCACTAAATAAAGTCACTTTGTTCACTGCTAATAGTAAACATTGTGGGTAAGACTGATTGCTTTTTTTATTTCACCTTTTTGTTAAAACAGATAAAGGTTATTTTCATCTCTAGCATTTGCTGGCTGGTCACTGTGTTCCATGTCAGAGGGAGCCTTGAATAATCTCTTTGAAGGCACTATTGAGGCAGAGAATTAGCATTCTCTCCAGCCAGACTCCACTGCACACAGGTTGGTTTTTCATTTGTCGTGGCAGTGTTTTCATTAGGTCAGCTGAAAAACTGCCCTTGTTTCCTTCAGAATGCAAAATGAGCAGGGAATATAGCAAAATGAAATTACTGAAATAAATGCTAGATAATGTATGTCAATTAACCATGAAAGCATTGATATTTAATCTTACACAAATTTTAATAATTTACTTGAGCATACAAAAAGCAAAACCACAGTTGTTTTGTGCTGAAGTTACAGTTCGCCTTCTTTTTGTGAACTGTAGAAAATAAGGATGAGTTCTCTATATGCAGTGAGATTGGGCAGCAAACCGGATGAGGAAATGAAAAGATTTATCACCTCTCTTGATTCTCTCCATCCCTCCAAAGTGGCTACTAACACTGTCAGATTTGGAAAGAGAGAGGTTTGACATAAATTTGATGGGATCATGCAGAAAACTAAAGAATAAAGCTGTAGTGATTCCTGGCACAACAGTAGTTTAAACTTTCATTGCAAAAAACTAACTTCACTCTCATGTTTTCTATAAAACAGCAATGCTACAATTCTGTGGGCTTTTTTTGTAATAAACGCCCCCTCCTCCCGCTACAAATGGAGAAAGTTGTAAAAACGTGTCCCTCTGCTAATACCCTTATTTAGCCAATCCACGCTTAGAGCGTTCAGTTAAAATATGCCGTTTCATTAATTTTCTTAGGAATATTTTGATTTGAAAATACTGTACATGCAGGAGACAAGTACACAGAAACATAATAAGAAGAACAGATGACCAAGGAAGATCAGATAAAATAAGCAATTAGCAGTGTGTTCCAATTTACATAGGAAGAATTCCCTTAAATTTAATTTGTCTTATTATAAAACTGGTCCTTCCAATACTACCTGAGCTGTTGTTTTAAATAAAACAATTCCTAGTTAGAAATTCAGTAAAGTAACTTTTTTCCATTTTTGTCAGAAAAAAATTCATCTTGGTATAGTCTGTGCCTTGAACCTGTTCAAAAAAAACCAGATCTCTACCACAGGCTGGATTTATAATATAAATACTTCAGACTTCTAAATTACATAAATTGAGCAGCCAGTTGTCAGACTTGAAAATAACTTTTACGTTCAGCTGGTGGATAGGAAGCTGTTTATTTTGGGTTACACAATTCCCATAATGGAGAAAAAATTACTGTTTTGCTGTCCTATTTTTATATTGCTGATCAATTCCCTTTGCACAGTAAAGATATGATTCTGTTTCAGATTCATGACAGGATTTGATCACTCTTTTCAAGAGCAAAGAGAAAATTTCTTTTACTTTACTATTTCATTCTCGGGAGTCAGCTGCATGGTTTAATATTCTTGCCCTTTTTTAGATTTTTGTTTGATACCGAAACAAAACAGATGCCTCAGACGTGTAAGAGTCAGTGTTTGAGACTGGAAATGCACCTGGCTGCAAAATGCTTGGCAATTGCTGCCAGTTAGATCTGCTCCAGGTGTTATGGCAGCACTGGAAATGTGGACCTAGAGCTGCCAGGGGAAACTTCAAGATCTTACCTTCTTCCATGCCTCATAAGAGAAACAACACTGACAGAGATAGTCCATTTTTATTTAGAAAAACCTGCCTCAGGGAGCTGTAGAATCTGGTGGTACGGTGCTGCTTTGGAGTGAAACTCAAGCATGCTTTGCTCTCCTTGGCAAGGTTCTAAGTATTTGCTTGCCTTTTTTAGCTCTCTGGGGAAGTAATCTGTCCCCTGTTTACTAAAATGTGAAGAATTCATAATTTTACAATCATAAAATATGTCTGATCATGCGTTTTATATACACTGCTCATAAGATACCAGAGGCTCTGCATTTAAGAACAGTCTATTCTAAAGCCTGCTGGCTTCTCCAGGTCATACTTCAGGCAAGAATTACCAGCTTGAGCTATGGTTGAAGCAGACTCTAGGGCCTGCCATCAGCAACCATTTTTGATACTCTGTTAATTAAAGCCTGGAAATTCCAGCATTGCCACTCAATTGTCACCAAAGAAATGACTGCATTATCAGTTACAAAGGAAAACCTCCTGAATGAAAGGCTGTTGCTACCTGGAAAAAGAAATTAAAATTGCTGGTCATTGTACCTTTTCATCAGAAATTACTACTTACACCTCCCTGAGGTCCCTAAACGACAGATTGTTGTAGAGAATTTTTGCACCACTTTAATGTTGTACAGGATCTTTGGTTCTTTTCGAGCCAAGTCATTGAGCTTTATGCTTACAGGTGTTGTCAAAGAGTATGTTTGGCTGCAAGTCATGTTCCAGACTCTGACATTCGTGACTGCTAAGACCAGTAAGCAATCAAATACTCCAGCCACAAAGGGAAGACTGAAACAGGACTGAAAAAAAGGTGTGAGATATGAATTCCCAAAGAGCTTAAGGAATGCTTCACTTGTTTTTCTTCTGGCAGCTAATAACAAAATACTACTTTTAAAGCCTCATACAAAAAGAAAAGGAAATAGGTTTGATGGAAAAATGGAAATAAATTTGGCGGTATGCAATTCTGCATGTGTGTGTATGTATTTTCAGGTTTAGTGATGCCTGGTTACTGTGCAGCTTGTAGGGTTCTTTCCTTTTGAAAACATAGTCTTCAGTGGGTTATGTAGACTATAGGAATATCTTGTGAATGCTGCATGAAATTCAAATACTACAGCACTACATTCCCAAGATTCATACAGCTGTCTTACGTACTATTTGACTATTTTTTCTTCTCATATTTTGCTTTTCATTTTTGCTTGGTATGTTAAAGCCATGTGAGATAGCATGGTGTCATATATATTTGCAGTCTGCGAAGTCAAATTTTTTCTTGCCTATTTTGCGTCTTTCTCTCTGTGTGCTAACCTTGTTCAAGGACCTAACATCTAGTTGCTTTTAAAGGAAGAGCATGGTTTACAGAAATGCATACCAACATGTTTGTGTGCTGTCTTTTTTGGTTGTGTATGCTTCCAGTCTGTTCTCCAGTGCACTCAGGAAGAGTCAGGTCTCAGTGAGAGAAATACTGTCCATATTAAGGCATAACTGGAGTAAATGGTATTCTGAAAAGAATGCCATATATGGTGTTTAAGTAAGCTGTTTTTTCTAAAATGCGGTATAAATTACTGAAAATAAAGCAAGTTATGGATAATACTAAATAACAACAACTTCATCACGATGTCAAATGGAATTGGTCCCAGTCCTGAGACACTTGATTTAATAAGAATAACCTTTCTCACTAAGAGAGATTCTTCACTTTTGATTTGGCATAATCTGGTATTTTTATTTTTATAAAACCAACATCAAGTACATTTTAATATAACTCTTGTATTATATATGGTTCACCTTAGGGCTTTGCTAATCACTGTGGGATGTGTCATTGTAAGACCTGGTGAAGAGGGCAGTGGGCTGTGAATGCAGAAATGGTGCTGATGCCACTTGCACTACTGTCTTGGTATGTAACTTCAGGCTGTTAGTTTAGACTGTGCTTTTCTGTTATTCTGTCATACAGGACCTTGGATACTGTGCTAAGTGGTTTATCTGTCATCTGAACTACATGATGTAGTAGACTCTGCTGTAGGCACCGTGGCAAGAGATAAGAAAATAATCCCTGCCCTACTTATGGTGCACAGGTGGTGGCAGAGGAGGTTGGAGGGGCTGGGGTGAGGAGGAAGGGTGTGAGTTAGCAAATGTGATGCCAGATCTTCCCATAGACTGTACTGAATATCCTGAGGAGATGACATACACCATGAATGCATAAAAAGAAAGGGAGAGAAAATAAATTTGTGGGGTAGAGAATTAAAGTGGACACTGGAGGGCCATGGAATCTAGAGAAAATGGTGCTTGTAGCAGAGAATGAATAGTTATAAAAGCCATCTTGATTTATGTTTCCCTGTCCTTCTTTTTTGCTACTTTGTTATTGTTCAATACAATACAAAATTAATCACATACAGATAATTTTTCTTATCCTAAAGTGTACACTCTACACAATGAATTGAAAGACACATTTTTAAAAGGGTGCACTGATATCACTGCTCAGTTATTACTTCCCCAATAAAGGCCAGAACCACTCATTTCTAGAGATACAATTTGAATAAACAGAGCTGGGAATATGGAAGATAAGTACAAATATCAAGAATGAGTGTGTAAGCAGGCAGGAGAGGAATACGTTGCAGAAGTCTGTCTTGAAGATGTAAAATAAAGCAGGCATTTTCAACTGTATTATGTACCTGTGGTAATATCATATAACTCAACAATGTCCTTTTAAAAAGATCATTTCTGCACTGCTAAGTTCAGTAAGATAAAAGTATTTTCCACGAGTCACAACTCTGTCAGAAACATGGATCCTAACGAGTGTGAGTGTATTAGGCGTAATACGTTAAAGATATATATCCTTGTGTAAACTAATGTTTGTTCCATATGCAGTGGTCTTTACCAATCTTTGTCTGTAATGAAATCTTGTAACCCATTTTACCCTGCAATTGCACCACAGCTTTTTCTGGCCGTGGTGAAGACAAAAAGCACTGGCTATGATTTTCATCCGATCCTCACAGTCCTGGCAGCTGGACTTTAAAGCTGAACAGGGCTGGAAACAAAACATTTTTTGTTAAATTGGGCAAACCAGAAATTTTCCCATGGTTTTTCAGAATTCACAAATTCAATTGACTGTGGCTAATCACTCTTTAGAGCTGCTGATGCTTAGAGTATTTTGTAGACCTGAACAAGATACAAAATATGCCCCATGCCCTGTTTCAATGCTCTGGCCTCAGCAGACCACCCCAGGTGTATAACTGTGTATAACTAGTGCAGGTAGTGTGCAACAGGGTGTTCTTGGAGGCATCTTGGTTTGAGTGCAAGCTACTTCATTGCATGAACTCTCTACCTCTTGCAGGTAGGATGTCGTTCTCTAGACACAGTGACACAAGATACTGGAGCCTCGTAGAAAGCTTTATGTCATAATAGATATTTGTTAGTTTAAAAAGAGTATGCGTTACTAAGGAGCATAACAAAATATTGTTGCATTTTTTTTCAGTTAGTGTTCACATAAATTCTATCTGCTGTCCTTTTTATAAAAAAACCAAAAAACCTCTTATAACCAAACTGACAAGGCAGTGTTTTTAGATTGTGTTGTTGGAATAAAAGATATAATATTTAATTTGGTGAGCACTGAGAAGTAAAAGCATATTAATAAATAACAAGTGATGCAGGTCTGATGTGTTCTGTCCTGTCTTCCTCCACTAGGGTCTTTTTTAGCAGAAATGTCTGATAACTGTCACATTTTTTATTATGTAGAATCTCATTCCAGAAATGTCCTCAGATAAATTGTACATTGGAGATTTAAGTGAAAATAGTGGGGAAAAAAGACAGATGTTAAACCATAGCTTGGCTTTTTTAAACTATGTAGGTTTCCTGTACCATAGTAGATGAAACTAAAATCAAAAACAGTGGAAATAAATCTTCCTTCATTTCAGAGTGAAAATATGTACACAGGCAAATTGCCTAAATTTTTTTTTGCTTTTAAAGAGCATATGATGGCTAATCCTGGAGCCATGACCAACCTGTGAATTCTGCCGGGTCGTACAGTTCACTGTCGGTGATAAACTGATGGTCTGAAGTGTAATTATCTGATGATTCTTTCTATCCTTCTTGCCTCTCTCAAACTTACGTGCCTTGAAAAAATGACAGCATGGTCCAGTGGATTTCATTTTTATGTATGCATTCATTTCCAGTGACAACGAGGATATGAGCATTATTTTCATCTTGTAATTTCGAAGTATTTAGTATCAATGAAGGAAAAATAAATCTTCTCTAATTCACATTTTCATTCCTGTGGCCTCTGGTGTAGTTGTGCTTTACTAGAAGTGTCATACAACTGCCAGAACAAGCCCTGCAATTCAGCCTATTGGTGTGTATAATGTATATTTTGTCAGGGTTAATTTGGGCAATGTTGTCAATAGCCTGCTATAAAAAAGCTTGTGGTAGCTGAAGCACAGGATAACTCTTAGAGGGCTGGAGTAGCACTTGCTGCTTTAAAGAGCAATGAGAAATAGTTCAGAAACTGAAGAATTTGACCACACTTTGATGTGAAAAAGGAGTGGAGAAAGAAGGACTTTAATCCCTTAAGTGTGATTCAGCATCCCTGTGGTCTACGTTTAGCACAATTTGGGACTTGGCACCATGTGTGTGTCTCTCTGTGGCAGAACTGGCTGGCTGCCAATGTCAGGAAAAACCAGTGTAATCCTCCCTCTGGGAAGGCACCTGCACTCTAGGGCAGAGGGTCCTGTACAGCTTCTGCTGCACTTCCGTGCAAAGCTGCACCTCCTGGTGTCATCAGCCTATCTTCCTCTCCACATGCTAGAAAGGACTTAGAAATGTGATAACTGCCCAGGGGCTTTATAAGCCGTTCTTGCCATGTCCTAAGTTCATTCATATTAGTTCATTTACTGAACACTCGAGTTTTTATTGAATTATTGAGATTCTCTGTGAATAAAAGTCTCTCTGCAAGGGGAGATACTGTGCTGTCAACATCTGCTGAAAGCTGGGCTTTGTGATGTATGCCAGTGTGATGTGATGTCCTGGGAGTTCTTCAATTGGGGATGGTTTGAAAAAGCAGCTGTTGAACAAAAAAAATAAATGAAATTTCAGCATTTGTCAACTCTTGTCTCTCAAAATTCAGTGATGGATAGTGCATTATTATTTAGAACATCGACAGTTCCTTTTAACAATTAATCTTGTTCTGTGCTGACTGCATTCTTGTTACTATTTAGTCCCTGCATTCATGGGGGTTTTTTGCAAGGTAATGTGTGGTCTAAAATAGGAAGCTTTTCTTCAGCAATCTGCAAACTGATGAAGCACTCAAAGAAGATGTAGAGCAATCATTTTTGTAGAAAATACTGAAGGAATATTACATTCTCAGCCTCTAGGGACAAGTAAGCATATGTTTTTTCCTTTGCATTAAAAGACATTACAAGGTGACAGGAGACATTACTGCTCCTTTAATAAAAATGCTGTTGAAAAGTACTGGTGAGCTTCCTCCTAGAAGTTTCTTCTCCACTCGGCATTCAGTGATGCTACACCAACCAGTTTATTTCAAAGGCCTGCATAACACAAAAAAAACACAGCCAAATATACCACAAATTGATAGGAAAATAAGGATCAGATGTTTAGTTGGATCTGTCAAAAGTGCAATACAGTTCAACTCCCATCTACACTTACAATCTCAAGGGGGATTTTCAAGACAGTCCTTGGTATAAGCAGTGAGATGAAGGAATAAAAAAAAAATTCTTTGAGAGTAAAACAACTTTAGAAAAATCTTCAGATATTTTCCTTTATCCATTCCAAATCACTCATGATAAATGTAACAAATTCTCATTTGGGGCAGAATTAATTTTGGGTCAAGAAGCCAAAGGGGATGGCTTTAGGCAACAGCAACTATGGCTACTTTTGGTGTGTTCATCTTAGCTGATTATTTAGACCAAATAGTATGGCATTGTAGGCAACCAGCTGGTTTTTAGGGGGGAAGAAAAGCAAAAGGAATTGTTGAGACCCCTAATAATTTTTAAATGGATGGACAGGCTTGAATATACTTATTAAAGGCAGCTGTTGCTTATCAGGCCTGCATAGCTATGAGTCACCACTGACCCTGCCAGATGTAGAACCACTTAGTTCTCTCTGTACAGTTAAGAGGAAGCACATCTTGATTTTTTCAGGAATCAGCATGTACTTGGACTGCTTAGTTTCCTGATATTCCTTCCTTCTTTTCCCAGAACTATGCAAAATGTTGAGTAGAACTATACAAAATCAGCTCTGTTTTACAGTTTTAGGCAATACACTGCCTGGAATATCTTGTCTCCTACTGAGCTCACCTAGTATCAAAACAGAGCTAAAATATCTAACTTTGGACTATGAATTTCCTATGCAAGTAACAGGCTACTCAGCGGATTTCCTTATCTGAAAGTAAAACCATAGTTTTGGAATATTTTTAGTTTTGAAAGGTGAAATTTAAGGATGCTGACGTTACAGGGCAAATGACAACAGGATTCTAACCATAAGAAAATGAGAGTTCATTAAATGTTAATACTTTTCTTGGATGATTTTGCATATACAGAACTGAGCTCCAGATTTTGTGATATGTCATTTAAACTGAATGGAGCATTTTAGTCCCTTGCCATATTTTTTGCTGGTTCCCAGCTGTCCTAGAACCTAATTGATTTGAATAGACTTAACTGTGAAAAAAAATTCTAATAAAAGCCTTCCCAGTTTGATTATGCCCTACTTTTAGCAATGAATCTCTCACCATGTCCATCTGAATTGTGGCAAGTTTTTCCTCCTATTTTTTTCTACCAAATGTAGCTTTCTCGGCAGTTATGGTGTCTAGCAAAATTAATTTCTGATCAGGATTCTCTTAAAACCATCCTGGATAGACACAGGAATTGGGAAGTTATTTCCCTGCCTCATTTTCCAAGCTATGAAAAAGAAAAAGCACAGCAGAAATTAAATTTGAGAAAAATATGGTCTGCTCAGTTTGATTGTTAGGGCTTCCATAATAATAATAATAATAATAATAAAATTTAAAAAAGCAATATAAGAACAAGGAGAATGGAACACTCAGGCAAATGGAAACAAACCTTTTGGGGAAGTTTTTAATCAAAAATATATAATTATGGGAAGTAGACTAGTAAAGAAAACAAAAAGCATTTCTTAAACAACCAGTCCTAAAAATAAGTAAGCAAAGAATGTTAACCATCTGTACAGATCTTGCAGGGTTTTTCCTGTAGCAAGCCCTTTCTTAATACTTTTTAAACCATTTTGATCTTCCAGAAATTCCCATCTGCATAAAATCCTCATCATCTTCATTTGCAGTTTATCCTTGTCTACCGCTCCTCCACTTCCCTCCTATGAATGTGTAGTATACAGGATAAATCCGCTTCAAAAAGCTTTTTGTTTCCTGACTCAAGTTGTTATAATCAAAACTCATTCACTAATGGGAAAAAAATTCAAACTTTGTGCTTTTTTTTCCATCTTGTGAGTTATTTTTGAGAATTGCATGTAAACAAGACATGAGAAATTAATTTCTAACCTAGTAGTTGAGATCTGAAATAGATTGGAGGAACCAGTTCCCACCTGCAATAGAAAATGGTATCCTGCCTGTGGAGAAGATTTCTTCCAACATATCAGCTGTGTAAAGCAGTCCCAGTGCGAATAGTGTTACATAACACATTGAAGAAATTCACTTAGTTTTTGGGGGAAGAAAAGCATGTTTCAAAGTCCATTAATCTCTATAACACGGGACATTCATAATGTTCTTTTCTAATGCTGTTTTTGACTTCTAGCCTTCTAGCTTGTGCAGTATAGCTAGATTTCAGAAGTCATCCATTCATGCCAGGCCAGAGCTTCCAGGAGGCATGAAAGTTAACCACGTATGGTTCAGCCAGTTGTGAGGAGCAACTCAACATTGACACAAACAGAATTTGAGTTTGATAGGGGTGTAAACAGAGATATGTTGTCTTTTGATGGTGTTAAAAGGCAGATTATAACTTCCTTTTAAGTTGTTGTGTCTTATGTAACCTTTGATTTTGAAGCTTAGCCTTGATATGTAAACATACAGCTGATGTATGTGTGCTCCTGAGAGGATAAAAGCAAACAATAAATCAAATCTCGATTTGCAAATCATATATTCCATCATCTTTGGTTTATACAAACATATGCTACCTGCTTTCAGGGACCGTGTTGGGGAGGGCAAGGTTCAGAGCACCACGCTTGAGAGAGCAAGAGTTTCCTAAGCAGTGCACATCTGTTCTTGAAGTACTTTTGTAATATGCAACCATGAATGACCTTCTCTAAGTTTATATTATAAAGGGAAACCTAGGACGATTTGGACACTGTTGAGATTGTACAGTTAGTATAGTATCCAGTCTGATTGGTGGAAATTTTAACAGTGATTTCAGTCAGAGCAGAATTTGGCTATTGTTTTACAAAGTCTTATCGAGTCCACATGGAAGAAGTGATTTATTTATATATTGGAACAGGCTTTCTAGAAATAACTACAGAAGTAAGAGAGAACCCTGTAACTTAAACATAGCATCACATAATGAAATCAACATGTATTTTTCTTAAGTCTTACTTTTTATGAGATATAAGCACCAGAAGACTTTTTGAGACTTGTTAGAGCCTTAAAAAGATGTTTGAATATCTGTATCAAAGACTGGAAAAGGGGCAAAGGATTTTAGTTTTTTCCTGTCAAGGAGAATCAGTAAGATCCGATGTCCTCAGAAGTAGGAGGGAATTAGTGCAGTGAAAGGAACTGCCTTAACAATCTCTTCTGCAGAAGAGGAGATACATTTACTCAGTCTGATACTCTCCTAAGGTGGAGGTGAAGGACAGTCTGGGAGAGCTCATTTCTTGGCAGGTGCTGCAGAAGCCATTCAGTCCGTGGAGGCAGTGAGTTGCATGACTCTAAGGATGGGCCAGAGCAGCAAAAGTGTCCTCTTTTAAATAGGAGGCCACAGTCCACTGTTGACTTGTCTGTTTTCTGTTTTCCCTCCTTTCTTCTGACATAAGGGAAAGGTTTTTTTGGGATGTGGGTCCTTTTTTATGAGAAATTAGTAGTCAGTAGTGATTTATTGCTTGTTCCTTGTATTTTTTTATTCTCTCATCCTTACTAAGAGGAGAACGGATGCAAAGCAAACCAAAGGTAAATATTCTTTTCTTAACCTGGTAATGATCAGGGAGGTCTCTGGGGTTGAAAGGGGCTTTCTTCCCTCAGGTGGTCTCTCATGGTGCTGTGAGCAAAGTACAGGCTGTCAATGGCTGTCAACAAAGTAAAACAGATGAGACAGAGGACAAAAACAGACTGGTAATTAATTGTGGTTGATTGGTATAATTCATTAGCCTGTTTCTGAAAGCAGTCACAGGAAATCTCCCTTGTGGGAAATGACAGCAAACTAGAAGCTATATATTCTTTCATTTTAATTCTTTGTAAGAATTTTTTTAATGTTTCATGATACACAGGCTATAAAATACCCACTTATTATCAGAATAGTAGATACTCCACATGTGCACACACAAACAAGTTACTGCACTGCTTTGTGTCTTCCTTTCCACCTATTGTTTGTCTGTTTTGGTTTCCTCTATGAAATCTGTGGGGACTGAGCCTTGCACTTTGAAATGACTCAGGATGTACTGGATCATGACTCACTGGCAGCTGCAGTAATGGAGTTTTAGTAGTCCGTGTGTGGATAGGAGGAAATGCCTCACCTCCTGTCATGCACTGGCAGAGTGCGCAGCAGCCACTAGTGTGGCAGCATTTGCAAGCACAGGAGAAACATGACTGTTGGAGCTGTGTTTACTGTTCAAACAACAGTAAATACAGCTCTGTATTACTGTTTGCTCTGTATCTTCTGGATCAGGTGAAAAAAACCTGCAGGCTAGGTGGAAGTGTCCCACAGGCTGAGCTGTGTTGTGCTGTGTGACACGATACAGATAACAGAGCCCCAATCTCTCTGGATTCTGTGATCTGACAAAATATGCATAATGTTAATCAGGAAAGCTCTCACTGTGCTTTCCCAACAATCCTAAATCTCATTTTTCATTACATGGGCTCATTTATATCCTTGAGACCTTATCTTAGTTTTCTTCCCTGTCAGGTGATGTCATCCAATATCCTAAAATTCAGTGCTTTATTTATTTGTGCCATTGGAAAAATCTGTTCATTATGAACTGTAGAAATGGAAAACAGATGATGGAACTTCAGTAAAGCTATTCTCCCACATTAAGTGTCCTGTGTTTAAGGCAGTAGTGCTTACACCGTCATCCTTCTCACTTCCCTCCAATCTGGGGAAATTGTAACTGTGTGAGCTCTGCAGAAAATATACTGTGTGTTCCATCCACTTTCCCTTTCCACCTTTACTCACTCAAACATTGCCTTCCTTTGAGGTGTACAGGTGTACAGGTGAGCAGTTCTATCTAGTTTGTCAGTCTCTTCAGCAGATACTTATTCAGGATCTTGCATATTTTATTATGAAGCTAATGATAAGTCCAGATCTATATATCATAACATTAAGATACATATTTTGATGTTTTCACTGTATTGGTTTGGGAGGGAGATGATTCCTTGGTAGTATAACACATTCTCTAATGGATTCAAGAAGTCCTGTGAGGCTCTGATCTGGCTGCATGCCTAATAGATGGGTAGGTTTCTACCTTTCAGCTTTTAAGCCCAGGAGGCAGGCTTAATAGAAAAATTAGGAGATGGACTTTTAGGCATGATGTCATAAACAGAGTTAGCATTTTCAGAGTCTAGAATGCTAATTCTGCCAAACCATGTGAAATCATACATACTGGTTTTACAGATGAGACTTCGGATAACTGGGCACGAAGACAAAATCATTTGACTTAGAATATGAGCTGGTATTTCAGAAATTTGGAAGTAAGAAAAGAAATGATGTGTTTATTACTTTTGACATTTTTAGACTTAAAGGAAGCATGCTTTGTTTTATATTTCTTTTTAACATAAAAAAATGCCTCTATGGAAAGGTAGTTTGATCAGGGAGCACATAATAGAAATGGTTTAAATTTTAATTCAGATTGAATCCAATCCAAGTGATCAGTATCTGACTAGAATTAATATCTGACATTTAGAGGTAGTAGTTCATGTGACAGGAATTGATGATATAGTTAATTTCTTAATGAAGTAATTTTACATAAAGTAATAGTTTCATTAATTGGTTAATTACAGAGAAGTTAAAAAAGTGAAAAAATTTTGCATATTAACTGAAGAGAAGCTGATTTACCCTGGCTGTATATAAATAGGAGATTTACATTACTAGAATTGCAGAAAAGCCTGTGATATGCTAAGGCTTTCATCAGTATCTAGTTTTCCAGAGAAACATTTAATGAAAAACAAGGCCCTGCATGCCCTGCATATTGTTTAGCCTCTTTTTAAGGAAATGAGACAGAGATGATTGTACTGTGCACTCACTGGTGTTTTCTGGTAACTTTCATATGTATTTTGCAATTTCTAATTCAAGCTTGAGGAAGAATGCAATTTCCCAAAATAACTGCAACTGGCCGCAGTAAGGAGGAGTATTACCTCATGGTTACTTGCTGTGCTGGAAGCAAACACGCCTGCAGAACTGGCTACACCTTGTTGAGTGCTTAAGCAATATACATGGCAGGTTGTGGGAACATTCAGAGGGTGATTTACAGTGTGGACATCAGTTGTAGGTGCCATGGGATAGTGTGTAATTCTGCAGGGCAAGGGAAGGAGCTGGAAGTCTTACTGAGGCAATGCAGACTGGAGAAGCTGCAGGATTCATATATCTAAGGCTTCTTCAGTTGTCTGGTCATGCAACAATTTATGTTGCTCTATGAATATTTAAATAAATGCACAGGAAATTTGCTAAGTATTTTCTGGTTTAGTGTGCATAGGTAAATTGTTAAGCAAGATGGAAATGCAAGTCAGATATAAGAGGATAGTTGCTTGCTAGTACAGCTACAAGTATACATTCTTGTGTCTTGTAAACAGGTACCTTTTCTTCATAAAAAAGTCTTAACAGTATTTCACGAATAAAAAAAAAATAATGTATCATGCTTTTAGCAGCTCTCTTCAGTGCCATGCAGAATAAATAAAAACTAATACCCAAATACTTACTTTCCTTATTTTTTTTTGTTATTTGGGTTTTATGTTTAGGTTACGCAATGTTTTTTATTTCATGCCATTTAAACACTAGTATGTTTATTTCCTTATTTCCTGAGACTTGATACTTGTGGTAGCAGTATTTTGAATATCATATCTAATTTTATCAGAGAAACAAATTAGTACCTGGAGGATTGCAGAATTATCAGTGCTTTTGTTTTCCAGTTTGAGTTCTTAGACTGAGTTATTTAGCATCCTGCTATCTGGCAGAAAGTTGAAGGCAATCCTTCTCCAACTCCTACTAAAGATTGTTTGGTTGTACCCAAGGATGCAATACAATGTCCTTTCTCGTTTCTTTAGTAGAGCTAAATTCAGATCTCTTTTTAGTTCCAGAGCATGCACAGACCATTTGAAAATCCTTTAATGAAGAATTGGATCATTTATTCAGTTGGTGTTCTGCATGATAGAAATAAGGGCAGATGCAACCCTTTTGCTCTTCCCAGTAAATCCAGGCCTGTGAAACATACTTTGAAGTGACAGTTTTATGTTCTTTGGAGTAGAAATTAATTACTCTTTCTAAAGTGGATGAATTAAGGTTTAGAAGGTAATGCAGGCTGCCTCTGAAGCCCAGAAGTCAAGAATCAGAAAACTTAAATGATGTAGAACATGTAATTTTCTGCAATATTTCTTTCTATTGATTCCTGTGATAATTAAATATGAGCATTTTGACAGTTCTTGGAACAATTTTATCAAATTATACAGTGATGGATTGAAGGTCTCCATGTCCAGAGGTGAACAGGGTTGTTAGCATAATTCAGCCTGAGCTGGTTGAATGCACTTTGCTAACATTATTCTCGAGGGTAAAAGATGATTTTCCTTTCGTGTGCTAGGAGAAATATATTATAGGTCTTTGACAGCCCTAAATTTGGACGCCCTTGATAAATTGTTTGAGCTTGGTTCATTCTGACAAACCTTACTGATTTGATGCTTTTGGTTTCAGTAAATGCTTCTATTGCAGCTATTTTTTCAAAATGTCCCATTATCTTTCACAGCAAATACGATAGTGATACAATACATGAAAATGAGGGAGTCAGTAAACATGATTTTTTCCACTTCCTGATATATTTTGTGTGAAATGGGAAAGCACTTTTCATATTTAGCCTTAACTGGGCTGGAAATTGCTCTGGCCAATGGTGAAGAACATCCTTAGAACTGAATACTGGAAATACTACCCTAAGCTGAAATACTGGTACCTCATTGAAATACCTCCTAATTCTTTATAGATGTACCCTTTAATGGCCTAGTGCACAGGGTGATCTCACTTGTCTGGCTTTTACTGCTTCTATGGGAATGAAACTTGTTCGCAGGAGTCTGAGTAATTTGTGTTTGGGACCAAACTCAGATAAGAGCTATGTCATGGTTTATCCCTTGCAGGCAACTAAGCACCAACAGCCTGGTAGGATGGGGGGAAGAATCAGGAGAGTAAAAAAGAAAACTTACAGGCTGAGATCAAGGCAGCTAATGGGTAAAGCAGAAGCTGTGCACGCAAGCAAAGCAAACCAAAGGATTCATTCACCAATTCCCTTGGGCAGGCAGGTGTTCAGCCATCCCCAGGAAAGCAGGGTGGTGAGGGTAGCTATAAAATAGATACTTTTCCTGATTTTCTGATGTTTGTTCAGCATTAAAATAGTATAGAAATGAAGGGGCTTGCAGTTTAGAGTGGTTCTAACTTGTTCCCCGCTAAGACATTTGGAATACTACATCTCACACCCAGAGGATCTTACAAAGGCACCTTTAATGTTTTCTAGTGCTGTAGTATCTGGTGGTATGGTAACTCACATAACTAAAGTTTAGATTATCACATGGTTTCTGGAACAATACTAACAAAACAAGCTTGAAGATTCTCTAGAACAAAGAATGGTTTAATCAAAAAGAAGAAACTTCGTGTCTTTGTCAAAACCAAGCATATTTGTTTTTCTTTTTTTTTCTTAGCATTGTTTTTTTATTTATAGCAACAGAAATTCATACTTATATTTAGCTTGCCAGAGGCAGATCTTTTTGGCCTTGCCAGAATCCATTTGTGTCTTACATAAATAATAGTTTATGAAGGAGGTCTTGAACAGAATTTCTTATTCTCCAATGGCTAACATCATTGCCTTGAAGTGATTAGTTCAAGATTTCTTAATACACAGAGGGGATCACCAGCTTTATTGTTTGGGATAGACAATATACTCTTCAAATGCAAATAGTTTATGTTATTTCAATAATACTTAAATATGCTGGAAATCCTCTTAGCAACACTACAGCTAAATTAGTGGTAGAATGATGATATAAAATGAGTGACTTGCTATTGAAAGTGGAGGCAGCATCTGTGTGCTGTTTGTATAGGCTCAGTTTCTGAAGAAAGATTAAATAAGGTCGTAGTCCTGCATGATCACTTATGTGAATAAAGTTTCTGATATGTAAATTTTTTCAGGATAATAGCCTTTGTAATTTCTCAAGCAGGAGCCATATCTGTCTCTTTGCTCTGTGATGCACCTCCAGTATGAATGCATAACTAATAATACTAAATTTTAATTCCTTGCGAAAGCAGTGACTTAAGCTTCAGCCATGAGTTAAAATCAGAGTGAAAAGGGATCACGCATTGCAGAGTCTCAGCACACTGACAGTGTTCTCTTTTACACTGTTTTTTACACTGTTAAGCTGAGTTGTTTACAGCCTGGCTTTGCAATGGACTTGCCTGTAGACCTTGGACTTGCAAGACCTTGGATCTTCACTGCTCTTGGATGTAGTTGCCCCTGTTTGCAGACCTCAATATTTAGTGGAACAGTCTGCAGCCAGTAGAAGATGATGAGATGTTGCTGTGATTAACCAAAGCAATTTTAAAAATTGCATAACCTCGTCGTAACTTGATGGTGGCAGCTAGAAGTGTGGTTTTTTTCTGTCTGTTGCAGCAGCTTTGCTGAAGGCAGGCAGGGCTCTGGTGCTCAGCCTGGGACTGTTACAGGGACAGAGGCAGTATTGAGCAATATGAGGAGCTAAGGGTTTATCTTTAGTTATAGCCTTAACTTTCTAATCAAAATACAGCTGTTATATCAGTCCAGCTAAGTATAGTTATTGATATGGTTAAGATACAGACTTTCTAGTATATGTTCCATTCTCTGGTGTACACTCACCCTTTCAGCATCCTTTGAGTCTGCAGTCTGGTGGTGTCAATACTTCTCAAGGAGAACTGAAGGGGCAGATGAGTGAGGTTACCGTGAGTCAGTAGCACACTAGTGCAAGGATGAGTGGCTTGCTAATGGTGGGGGTCCCTTACTGGCCTCTCATAAATCCAATTGTGTCGCTGTTGAACCACTAGCAGAGAGAAGGAGTCCAGCTCTTCAGTGTGGCCAAAAAGTGTATTTTATTAATTAATTCCAACTTACATAGACTTTCAAAGGTCACCCAGATTGGTCAGTTCAAAACCTCTCCCCAGGCCGATTGGCCAGGCTTGAATGTCTATATCTCAAGAGACCGTTTCAAACAACATCCAAACTTTATCTTTGTTTATAAAACACAAGAAGAAGAGAGAAAGAATTCTCACGGGAAAGGTCTGTGCTCGCCACACACTTGAGACATTTTTACAAGCTTTCTAGCACATTTGGCTTACTTGCCCTTTTTTAATTGATTCCGAGTTCCACATTGTACTTGTTCTTCTGTTTACTGCTGCTAAAACTGATTTTACCTGACTCACTCCTTTACACTGTGACTTGCATTTCTGCCTTTGGTATTTTCCTGTATCAGGAAAAACTTAAGGAAAAACTTCAGTTTTTTTTCTAGGATTGTTGATAGTTCTATGATTTTTCCATGCCCCTTCAGTTAATAATTTATGAAAGAGCTTTCTGACTATTGGGCTTCTGATTACTGGAAATTTTTTACACCAGAGCATACCTTCCTGTGAATGCACCGTTTTTTTCAACTGAATCTAAGCCTGTCCTTCTGCATTTGAGAGGAGTTAGGTTAACATCTGAGCATAAGGAAGGCTAGTGTGACTTCTACAATAGCCCCAGAAAAAACCAATCTTTTTTCCAGTTTTAAAGCTTTTTTTTTTTTTTTTGTATGTGCAGGACTTATAGGAAAGGTCATATGCATGGGAAGAAGAAAAGAAATATTTAAAAGCATTAGGTGAAAATGAAGAGGAAGACATTATGGAAGGGGGGCAAATTATCACTAACAGATTTGACCAAAATTACTAGACAAAATGTCAGATGTCCTTACTGTTCCAAGGCAGAACTGAAATTTTAATGCAATTAAAATCTTGGTACCAATATAATGTTTTTAGTGTGACAAACTAGCATATTGACTTTTAAATTGAACCTTAATATGTCTTGATAGGCAACAGCTTTGTGTATCTTTGAAATTTGGAATATCTAAGCTTCTTAACATGCACAAAAAAGAATGCATGCTTTTTATTTATGCAGGACTCTGCATACTGTATTCCCATCCAGATGCCATTCCTAAGTAGATCACAGTCACATAAGTATCTTTCTGATATAAACAAAGTAATTGTCTTTCCACTTGGTAAAGTTCTTACTTTTGCTGTTTCTGGTCCATGAGTGATGTTTTGCATGATGTAGTTCTCCTATACTGTCCTCCACAATGGACTCATATATATGACAAGTACTATAAAAGAGCTTTTCTTGGAGTGGAGGTTAATTTATAATGGCCTTTTTTACCATTGCTGGGCACAGCCAGTGCCTGGTGCTGAACTGATGGGTTCTCCTCATTAGCAAAGTCTGAAAGTGGTGTTTTCAAGGTCTCCTTATGATTGCTTAGGTATTATTGAGTTCAGCAGTAATCTTTATCCATCATAGCTCTCTTTCCTGCTTCACAGCATGGTTGAGGCTGTAGAAGTGAAGATGTTCTAAAATTCTTTGTGTTTTTCTATAAATTTTCATGTACGGAGATTCATGAAAATCACTTCATTATCCTTGACAGCCCACTGTGAATGGGGAAGGTGGAATAAAACTGAAAAAAAATACTCTGCCTGTCTTCATTATGTTATGAGCTAAAATTACCAGATCTTATTTTCATAACACCTGATGCAATGTTGTCTGTCCTTGAAAAATGAGTACCATCACTTTCCCTGCTCACTCAGTGGCTCAACTTAGGTACCATTAGATAGAAATACTGAGACTTCCAGTGCTGTTGCTTAAATATGAAGGAGAAGTATGCTTTGATGGTTCCCAGAGTTGTCTGTGTAACATGGCTTATTTAGTCACCACGAGTAAATCTTGCTGGAGCATCTCCTTCCCTCCACTATGCCTGTGGTGAGTGGGGAGCGGCTGAGCCATGAGGACTAAATTAGTATCTGGTGATTTCTTTAACTTTTTTTGCTTCTTACATTGAACAGCAGTTATAAGCTTCAGTTGAAGTAAATGAATGTAAATCTATTAACAAGTGCAGAGTTTGGTGTAAAATAAAGGGAGGATGGAAAATAATATATCGAAAGTTATAGGGACTATTGCGTAGTAGTGTTAAGGAGTTACACTGAATATGGTAGTAAATAGTTCTCAAGCCTTTACTTTAGAAAAATACATAGCCTAGAGAACTCTAGGAAGAAATTGACATTCTTTAAATGCTTACCATGTCAGAAAACCATTCAGAACCCCGATGTTGAATTTTTTCTGTGTTCTAGTTTATTTTCCAATCTAGCTGATCAATTATGGAGAAAGCATGTAAACCTTTCTATTCAGAGCTGAAAGAATGACAGAATATATTGCATTATTCCAAGGGTGTACTCAATAACTTGTTACTCCAAAAATCTCCTACTTGTGATGTCTTTCTTGAAAACCAGTTTTCAGAGTTAGAAAGACTTCTCACCATGCAAATAAGTATTCAGCAAGGAAGTGAATGGAGAATAAAACTTAGGCATGGCAAAGTGAGTCCTTTTGTGTCTGTGGCTTTGAAGAGTAGTTAAAATTATTAAATTTAGTTTTGTCCACATGTCCTCAGGAGTAGTTTACAAGGAGGTAGAAATAATAGAAATTTTATAGATGGGAAATACTCTGATATTCTGTCACGGTCAGCAGCAGAAGGATTAAGCCTGAGTGTCTTAACATGTACATTAATTTACTTATAAAGAGGGAGAAGGGATGAACCTGAAATTATAGTCATCATTGTCTCTCAATACAGTGAAAAGTAGTACAGTAAGTCAGAGTACAAGAGAAACAGAGTAACAAGCATGCCTTGACTAAGCTACCTACAGAGTAATATAGCTTTGGAGCCTGAGCACTTTGATTTTTATGTCACCCATAGAATTAGCAATTTGACTTTATATATCTAAAAAATTCCTGATCTCACATTCATAAGTCATTGTCCATTTGGCTATTAACACAAACATCTGTTTATAATGCGAATGAATTTTATACAAGAAAGTGACTAACTGGAAACCCACATGTTTATGAATACTGGAAACATCTGGGACAAGCTGATTAAATGAGACTGTTATGAAAATATGCATAACAAATTGCAGCAGAATTGGTAACTGAAAACCAAAGAATTGAGCAAACAACTGAACCCTGTTTTTATTCAATTCTAGATACTGCCTCTGGATCTACAGTGAAACAGAATCTACCTTATTAGAGGTTGGTGGCTTTTACTTTTTCAGGTCTTACATACAATTTAAAAGTAATTATTTATTACCATGTTTAAGTAACAAAGTGAAAGATTATAGTTTCTTAGGAGCAAATAATTAGCAATGGAAAAAGGGGTTAAAACATTGTTAATTCAGAAATGTATGCTGAACAAATGCACAGGAGCAGTGTTGTGCTTTTGCCCTGAACAATATGATCAGTTTTTAAATGTTAGGTATATTGAATGATAACATTTTAGCATTAGGTCTATTGTCTCTACTTCTCTGGTTTGAACTGATATTTGATATATATATCCACCAGTTCCTATTTGAAGGTTGGAGATTCCTGAGACCCTATCTGCCATGTAAACTACACCAAACATTTTTGTAGGTATACTCTGTATTTTTGTTGTCTCCTCAGAAATAGTCTGTTGGGTTCATCAATGTCTACATGTTCGAAATGTGGAAGGTGGTACCCACTGATCAGGTTAGAAAGAATAAAGCCCTTCTTTGCTTGGCTCTGTGTGTAGACACTGCTGGGCAAGAGGAAGCCCATAGCTTAGAGGTCACTGTATTCACCATATGAAGTGGAATAACTTTTTTTTGAGCTATTTATGTTACACTGCAATAAGCAACATCACATGCCTCTGAGGAAAGGAGTTTGTTGGGATGGACAATGGAAATAACAGTGGCAGCAGTGGTTTAGTGGGGTGTAGTGGTTTCTAACCCACCTGGTTGCCTACTGGAATATACTTAGATTTTTATTAGAAATAGGCAGGCATGACTTCTTCCTCTGAAGATCACTTAAAGATTGAATTAAGTTAATGTATAATTCTATCAGTCAAGTAAGAAAATGAACAAGAGATGTTTTAATAAACGATTTTAAATACCTGAAGTGGAATCCACTAATCTGTTGTAGAACAGGACCAGAGGAGGAAGTCACAGCTTCTAATGACAAAACACAATTCCTTAAAGTTATTTAGTACTGGCATGTTTAACTTCTGCATCTTTCACCTTCTGTAACTTCATTTTCTGCTGCTGGACAAGGAAAACTCCAGCTCAGAGTAATGGTGTATGAGTCTTGTAGGTACCTTCTCTAGCCCAAATCTTTCTGAGAGACTGAACCTTGGTGTCTTTGGTTAATATACTGACAAGTTGTTTTGTTGAAAGTTTCTGTAGCACTGGACTCAAAGGACCTGTGTTATATAAGCAAATGACAGTAATTCTTCTTATTCATTGGGTTTTGGTTTTGTTTTAACCATGAAATAGTTCCTTGCATTTCTGCAAGTTTCACATACTGCTTCAGTTAATTGTAATTTAAAAAACAAATTAATGTAGATCAGACTTAATTTTTTAGTCATCCTGAGATGACCTCTCTGACAAATAGCCCAATAATCCTGTTTAATTTGTTCTTATAGAGTCAAATATTTACCTGGATCTTTTGTCCTTTTCCAAATTACAGTGACGTGACTTTTTGTATATATGACAGTATATACATTAAATACTGTGTCATTAATAAATATGTATTGTATAGTATGACATGACTGTATTATTCAATGTTAGTGAAATGGCATACATTTTAGGCATGAATTCAGACCTTGATTTATCACATAATTTCTGGAGAGAGCTAACTCTTCTGATCAGCTGTTTTTATTTACATTCTCTAAAAGTGGTCTCTCCATTAACAAAGACATAAGTGCAGCTTATTAGTAGTTATTTGATAGATCCAGTTGCCTCATCAGAGTTCTGGGAAGTTGGGCAATGCCTTTCAATTTGGATTATGAGTATGGCATCATACCACACTGTATTGGTTCCAGTCCTTACACAGCTGTGCTTAGGCTCTTACTGTCATTCACATATAAGTGAAGCTTCTTATCAGCCAGATCTGATGGAGCCAATAGCTAGCCTTGTGGTGTGTTTCTCAAATCTGCAGCAATGCATGCTGCTGCAAGCAGATGTTCATAGGGGTTCTGTCCTCTCTGCTTGCAAGGGCATCTTTTTTTTGATGGGACAAATATTAATTATACAGGTCTTTCACTCCTGAAACCTGTTCTGTATCTGAGATGAAATCCATGGAATTGTTCACACACTCCTTTTCTGCTTGAGAAAGAGGTTTTCCACCCTTGTTGCATTGTTTCTCACACTCAATTTTCCAAGTAGATTATATTTTCCTTACCAATAAACCCATAACTGGCATGGCACATGCTGCTGCTCTTATTAAAGTACTGCTTATTGTTCTGTATAAATGAGCTCCTGATCCCAGGAGCAGCTGGATATACCTGATGCTTTTTGTCTTCATGCAAAATGGCCACAATCTCCTGCTGTTTCTAATTTATTTCTGTCATCAATAAAGATGAATAATACTTTTATTCTTGGGTTGGGAAAAAAAAGGCAAAATGAAGAACAAAGGTCCTTAGAGAGGCGTGGGAGGTGGAAGTGCAGGAGTGTGCAATTCCCTACCGTGGCAGATAGCATTGCTTAGTCTCCTGCTGGGAGAGGGCACCTGCCTGCGAGCTCATCAGGTAGTGCTGTGGGTCTGTGCAGCTGCACTGAGCTGCAGGTCAGGTGTAATGTAATCCAGTACTTTTCCCCAGGGAAGGAAGCAGCTGGGAGCAAGCTACCTGTCTCTTGCACAGCTCTCTCCTGAGCTCCTGGGATGCAGAGGGGGAGCAGGTCACATGCTAAGCTTATAGCTCTGAGCACCATCTTTAGAGGGTGCCTGTCGTGTAAAATGACAGAGAGGCTGGGGGTAGGGCAGCACAGTTGGAATGCAACACTGCAGCCTCCCATTACTCTCTGACCTTATGGGGTAAGCCAGTGTTTGTAGGATCTGCCCGTCATTCATGTTTTGTTCAGGACTGGGAGAGATGCTGGGCTGTGCTGAGCTGCCAGGGAGGATTGCTCTCTGGTAGGACTCAGCACTGAGGCCAAGGCTGCAGGAAAGTGGCAGAAGGTGCCTGTCATGTGTCTCTCTCATTGTGTCTCACAGACATGAATCTGTGATAAGACCAAGCATGATGACTCTCATCTGTTTGAAGAGAAGTTTGACATGCAAATATATCATTCTTCAAGTATGCAGCAGAAGTAATGGTGGTGTGTTAATTTTTGTGTAAGTTGTAGCATCTCATCTAGAAATCTCTTTGAGGTATGCTGTGAGCTAATTAAATATCCAAACATTCAAAACTAGTGTTTTTATACATAGCTGTATTTCTATGAAACAGTGCAGCCTCTTCCCTCATTGCAGTGCTTCTAAGCATGAAAAATTAGATCTGTCTGGATATAACTGTTACTACAGATTTGTCAACAATCTTGCAGAATTCCTTTTGAACATTTTCGAATGAGCACAAATAATTCCAATCAGCATTTTTCAGGAAAGGCCTTCACCGGGTAGAATCTGCTTATTATACATTAATTGCTATAACTATGCAGCTCCCTTTTATATTGGAGGCATTATTTTGAAATTACTGAAGTATTTTAAAATGCTCTTGGTGAAGGCCTAAGCAAAGTATAAAGGCCAATCTGTTTTCCACATAGTAGATTGTTGTTCAAGAGTTTGTGCCAGCCAGTACAGAGAGTGCAATCATGTCATATTCCTCTCAAGAGAGATGAATTACTCAACTGCCTTGGCTCTTGCTGCTCCACATTGTTATCCTTGTGTTGTTGGAGTGGACTGGTCCTCTTGTGGAGCAGCCCAGCATAACTGACAGAAATATAAATGACAGAAAATAGCATTGTCTTCTTGATAGAAGATCTTCACCTGTGAGCTGTTTTGGCTATGCACCAGTTTTCTCAACAGTGCAGTTAATTGTGCTTTCAAGATTTTTGTGTTTTAAAGAAAACTAACAGGTTTTTTTTTCAAGAGCACTATGCACAGCAGTATCTTATAAAACTGCTGCAAATTTGCAGAAATGGAGTTACTGATTGATACACTGATACATTGCAACAGGCCAGTAATTTATCTTGCCATTTTTCTGTTGAGAAAATTTTGTTTAGGGTTATAATTTACTCAGGTGTTTCACAGGGGATTGTGAAAAGATGAGGTATGTTCAACTAACAGTGCCCGATTTTATTGTATCTTTGTCTTAAACTCATTTTCTTGTTAAATGGGTAGGGCTATGCACATTCAGCATTTAATTTTTTTTAGGTTTGTGTTTGGAGCTACAGACATACTTCAATGTAGTTACTGCTGCACTTTCTTAATGTGCCTCAATACTTTTGCACCCCATTTGGGGTTAGAATATGACTGGCATGTTACTGAAAGGCACCTCCCAAGTGCTGCTCTTACTGATGACAAAATCCTTTGACTTTGGTAGGACAGTATTGAAGCACATATGCTTCAATTGCATTTCAATTCCATTGCAAAGCAGTGAGTACAATCATTATCAAAACAGCGGCAGATACTGAGCTTTAGGCATAGACATTTCCAAATTGGGGGTGTCCAGAGAAGTCTTTGCCAGAGTGGGTCACAAAAGCCAGTAGCCTTGGAGTAAACACAGTAACTGAAGTAACAGAGATGGTGTCTACAAGTTCCCAAAATAGCCCACAAGCCCTTCGTTTGCAAAAGGAAATTAAACAGTATTTTGCTCAGAAGAAGCACTGTTTACATAAACAACATAATTTATTGTAGATTAGGAGCAGAATACTTGCAGATGCTCAGAACATTTCCCTTGTTCATATGTCAATGCTCTGCACTCCCTAGGCAGAGCCAGTGGGAGGAAGATCATCCAGATATTTGTTTAGCCAACTGCTGGTACTGATGCTGGGGCCAAATACTACCTCCTTTTCTTGAGGAAGGAAGGGTCTGTGTCAGTCAGGCACTTAGATCACTGGTGTGTTGAAATCTATTTGAATCAAGGCGAGACATTTATACAATTTTATGTGTTGCCAGTTTTCCCAAGTAAATAAAAAGTGATTCAAATTGATGAAAATAGAGTGTACCAAATGACCTTGCAGGACTCTGACATCTTTGAAATGTGACTTTTCACTTTTTGTCAAGAAGTGTGTGTTTTTTCATTATAAAGAGACTAAAGAGACTCTGCAAAATAGTGCTCACTGGACATTCCAATAATTATGCACAGCAGTTGCTACTTGTAGATTTTAAGACCCAAAAGCAATAACTAGATCGCTTCAGACCACAGAACCTTTCCCAGATACAGACATTAATTTGAAATGCATGGGGTGGTTTTTTAAAGATGTCTCAGTAAGGTGCATTTGTTGATACTTGTATTATTAGAAATGCTTATTCACTATAAAGAGACTCAAGATGAAGAGATCACAGATTGTTTGCACTTCAGACTTTTTTAACAATAGGCTATATGAATCCAACCCAAAACCATTGTAGATAGTATGAAATCTGTTATTGTCTGCTGGTGTTTGTGGAGTATATGATTTTATCTTAGCTTTCTTTTGAATAACCAGATAGGCTAAAGTTCTTTAGGTCCTGCCTGAGGCAAGTTTGACAACTGTGACAAAATAGAAACTTCCCTTTACTCTTACACATTCTCCTGAGGTGTTGATTCAAGGACTAAATGCAGAGTACTAGTAATGACTTCACTAGCATCATATACTGTCCTAACTGTACCAAATACAAGAGCATAAATTACGTATTCATTTAAAGAATATTTATGTGTTAGTATATAGTTCTGTTTATCACTTCAAGGGGGAGTAAAACTGCACACACTAGAAGTGCACCTTCAGCTGGTTTCCGGGTCCTTGCTGAGTTTGCTTGAGAGCTATATAGCTCTCCATTATAAAGATAAGATTTTATGCTTATTCTTCAAAATAATACCATTCTAAAGTTCAAAAAGAGTAGTAGAAGTGTAGTACTTTGTAACTGAGAGCTGGACAAGAATCTGATCCAAACATGAATTATAAATGACTCAATACCTGATTTTGCAGATGAGGTATAACAAATTGCTGAATTACAAGTGCTCTGCCAGTCCTGCATCATGGTAATTTAAACAGCACTATTTCTAACAGTTCCTTATCTCTTTTTAATGTCATCTGCATACATCTACATGTCTATACACACATATAATAATACATATACACGAACAAGATAGATTTCAATGGAATTGTTCTCTTCTGTATGTTTCCCCTTTTTAGTCACTGTAGGGGATGCAGAAGGTTTGGATATTTGATTGCTCTCACAAAATAAGCTTCAAAGAATCTCAATAATCTTCTGTAAAGTATTTGGCTAATACAGAGTGTATCCTGGCTACTGGTTTAACCTTTGAAAGTTTGTCCAAAACTTATTAGCATCTCCCTTGAAATGCAGAGCATTGAAAATGCCAGAACAACATCAAGATTTGAGCAATTGCTTCTGCAAATTAGATTATGACTCAATGTGCTACTGGCTGAAGTAGCACAGAAAAATCTTGTATTAGTTGAAATAATGGTGTGAAGAGTTTTTGGGTACACATCACATGTGGACAGGAGAGAGACCTGCTGTCTCCTCTGTGCTGTTCTGGTGAAAAGAGCTGTGTGGGGAGCTGATGGCAAAGCAGTGAGTCTGTTTTGGCAGCAGCCAGGTTTTTTCAGGAGATAAGCTATGGGATAGATAATGGATCAGAACAGTGGCTTCTACAGCTGGAGGTGAGACTGGTGTTAGCTGAATTGTCTGATGTTCCTGATAGATTTGAGTCTGCCATCACCAGAGACTATAACTGCAGAGCACTTCAGGAGAGACAGTCACATTTTTCATCTGAGTAGTGGCAAAGGAAATCTGCTTGACCAAAAAAATATTGCTAGAAGTGATCTTCCCTGCAGAAACAAGATGGTGGTGGTCTGCAGGGACTTCTTGTTTTTACTAGACATATTCATTTTGAACCTTGAATTTGTTTCTAAAGCTCTGTCAAAAATAGGTATTCAAAGTATTCAATTGTGCAAGATGATGTATGTATACAGCTGAAGGATACAAACTGATCTAGATGGCCGAAGTGTTTCCTATCTCTATTTTTCTGTTGAAATTTTTTGTTTTGTTCTCCTCCTTTCCATTTAACCCCATTTTTCTTTGCTCATTTTTTTCTCTCTGTCTCTGTTTCAATTGCTTCCACTGAAATCCAATGCTTAATTTTCTTATATCAGAAAGAAGGATTATATGCCACTAAACTTCCTCCACCTAATATTCTCTTCACTTAGGCTTGCCTAAAGAAGGCAAAGAAGACTGAAAGTGTGGGCTCTTTAACCACATCTACCCCTTACAGATCTTATAGATTCCTACCAGCCTGTTCATAACCATAGCACAAAATTACCTAATGCAGTAATCTTAGAAGCAGTAATTTCCTTCCATAAAAAAATCACAGGTGTGGAGCACTGAGGGTGACAAACTCACCTGGTACCTCTCTACCCGGTCTGCTCAAGGAAAAGAGAAAATGGCAGTAGGTACCAGCACATTTGTGACTTTATGGCCACAGACTTGATTCCATCTTGAAAATGTTCCTTCTTGTGTTTCACAACAGAGTTTGAATATGAAAATATTCTTCTAAATTAAAATACTCTTCTATAGCCACAACATGCATTGGAGTTAATAAAGGATTTAATCTTAAATTAGGTGCTTCAGTAGACCACGTGTGAGTTACTGGAGTACATTTCTGAGCTGCATTAACTTGCTGTCAGTTACTTGCCTCCTGATAACCAAGTGTTGGAGATCATATTTAAGGTGTGGGATGCAACCTGTGTATCTCTGATCTCTCTCCCCCTCGTTTTATAGAAAATGGAAGACAATACTTTTCAAAGTGAGTGATGTCTGTGCAGGCTGGGAATATGTCTGTGTGAATTCAGTGTTGGTTCTGTGAGCAGCATCTTTATCACAATCCATGTTTTGACAGGAGACTTTCATTTTGCTTTGTATAGTCATTTCACAAGAGGCATTTACATGTAATAGCCAAACTGCATCTGGGAAATTGTGACAGGAGCAATCAGACTGTGGATGTTTTTTATAGGTAAAACAGCAGCTGGTTGCCAGTAACACTGCTCAGCCTCACAGAGCAGGCCCTGGAAGGGGAACCTGGAAATTCCTCATCAGGAGGTGTCAGAGGGTTTTTCAGAGGCTTTCTCTGAATGGAAACCACCTGAAGCAAAAAAGGAGAGTTATCTGTCCAAAGTACTCAAACCAAACCCTGAACTTGTTGTTTCTCAGTGGTATAACTAAGAATGGAATGAACAGTCATGTAGGTTGTAGGAAGGAAATATTTAGGTAATTCTGGGTCTTAAAGAGCAGAATTTCAGAGACTTGAGATTCCAGTCAAAGTCAATCCACCCTTGGGGAAGGCATGGAAGAGACAGCAGTAGGGTGGGCAAGACATGAATCCTATTTGACCTTTGCTTTCAATACAGAGTAAAACTAAAGCTTGTTTATATTCATGATAAAATTTAAGAAAGAAGTAGAAGCTGTAAAGACTCATGAGTGAGTAGCTAACAGAGCAGCTCTTGGAGTTGGCTTGTGAACTGCTCCAGCTCCTTGCTCTGCCTGGTTTAGGCACAGCCCTGGGGCTGTGTTCAGAAGTCCCTGTGGTACCAACCACTGTTAGTTCGTACTCCAGCAGCTCAGCCTTGGATGTGTGCAAGGATCAGAATATCTCATCACCCATTAAGATTTGTTTCTATTTTGATGAGAGCCTACAGCTGAAAAAAAATATCATGAATACTATTCAAATATTTCTGGGGACTTCTTTCACACATGTACACATCATATATATAAATTATGGTGTGCAGGGTACATATAAAACTCGAAAATTTTAGGATATACTTTTAATGTCTATTTAACTATATTGTGACAGTCTTATGTTACATAACTCAATAAATTTATTAAGCTGCTGAAATTTTCAGAGAGCTTGTGCTGCCAGCACTGCTAATGTAATGGAACTTTAATTTGGTGCAACATTTTACTGTTTCCTCAGAAAACAAGGGTTGTGCAACCTCTTTCTGCTTGTCAGTCCTCTGCATCAGGTTTTGAACTGCTGATCAAACTCCCACTAACAGGAGGGAGGTTTTCTGTGAGCCTTGAAGATAATTAGGTTCTTACAAGTTTCACGACGTCTCTGGCTCAGTAAAGAGGAAAAACCCAAATCAGTGCCCTCCTGAGTGAAAATCTGTTATATATTTTTCTTGGCAGCAATCAACATATACATACCTACAGGCTAAGCACAGCAGGTGGTGTCTCCTGCCCAGAAGAGATGTCAGGAAGTACATGTGCTGGGAGAGAAACTGGAATTATTTTGTTTAAGAAGCACAAGAGAAGTAGGACTTCAGTCTGTAGGAAATCTTGTTTCGTTACATCTGCTGGCTGCAGAACAAATCATTACATATTTTTTTTCATTTCACCATTAATGTTTCAGTTTTCAAGTAATGTAATTACTCAATTCACTAAATACGCAGTTTTAGAGATAAGATGCCTCAGAGATGAGAATGAGTTGAAAATTGAGTCTCTCTACATTTATGCTTAATGCAGCTAAAGCTATTTTGCTTCATAGTTTATCTTTAGAATTATTAGCTGTGAACCATTTCTGGTTTTATTCTCTGACAATAGTCTGACATACAGCTTCAGAAATACTTTTGTCTGGTCTTTGAACAGATTAACATTAGTCCTCATTGAAATATGATAAGAATGTCACTCCAGAAGATCATTTCAAAAAACCAGACTTCTGTATGGAGTCACAGTGAATTTAAATACTTCGTCATTGGTGTTATTCTGAGAGCTAGTAATTTATTTTTGTTAGTCTCAATATATTTACTTTTGCTGTATTGTGACAAAAGGATTTGAGTATTATGAATAATTTCTAAAAACAAAGCATAGCATAAATTCAGAAGTTTTGCTTTTATAAAAGCTGGAATGGCCTTTGGCATCAAGCCAGAATGAAGAAAAGGAAATCAAATAACGCACCATATGCAGGCTGTGTGAAGAGAAAAGCCTTTATGAGTGCTGTAAAGTTTGTTAAATTTGGCATCTGACAAGCAGTCAGAGATGTAAGTTCCCAGTGGGGGGAGACACAATTACCACTGGCCTGCCCTTTTCTGCCTTGATTCACCAGTGTGCTCCTCAGAGAGCCTGTGGTAAGATAAGGGACACAGAAAAACTGGTATTGCACCTAGAGGAGATTAGTTTTAATAAAAATAGGAATACTTTGAATGAAATGTGAAGAAATAGCACAAAAAAAGAGGACCTAGGATCAAAACCAAAGATAAGTGATTTGTCAGCATAAAGGCATAAAAGCATCTGGAACAGGTTAGACAATACCTTGAAAAATATAAATAGGCAGACATTTTAGAGAAATGTTCTGATACACAGGTGAATTATTTTGCAAAGCTGTTGTTTAGGACAGTTCATTTTGCAGATGAAATACTTCCAATGAAGATATAATTGGAGAACTACAATTAGATCAACAGAAGCTATCTGTTCACGTAATTTTTAAAATAATATTAGTAAAGAAGTGACATCGTAATCAAATTATTTCAAAAGTATTTTAAAATTAATAAAAGGAAACATACTTTGCAAAATTATTTATTGAAATTATTACCACAGTTTATTATATCTAAGGAGATTAATAAAATTCCAAAGAACAGCCAAAGAATATTCCCTGATAGAGAATAAGGGGAATACATTTCTTTGTGTTTAAGGGCATTAGGTCAGAAAAGGTTAAGGCCAAAGATGTTCATTGAGGAAATCCAAACACTTTTCTCTTTAGGCTCCTAGTTGCTGCTCTTAGGATGTTGGAGTAGATTAAGCTAAGCTTTGGATACCTGCAGTATTTATGCCATCTGTGGTATACTCCAAAATCCTTATCTTGGGACACATGCATACTCCAACAGTCCTCACCTGTCAGACTTTTAATTTAGAGGATCTCCTTAAATACAACACAGCTTCCTTCCAGCCTTCATTTGGAAGGAAAGTGATGCACCTCGAGAGAAGAGGGGGAGAAGAAAAGGCAATAAAGAGGAGTTATCATTCAGGTATCATCTCAAATCAGGACATAGCTGGAGCGTGGCATATCATGCCAACAAATAAAAAAATAGGGAATATAGTTTGTTTTGTATGAGCCAGCTTATACAATGCCATGGCATGTTTGAGATGTTTGATATGTTTGTGCCACCGGTGCAGATGTGGGAAGGACTGTTACATATACTTGTAGAGCAACAACCTCATCAGGTACTGGGCTCTCCTGGCAGGCTGGGAACAGCTCACCTGATGCTGCTTCCAGAGCTAGCTGAGTACATGGCATACAGATAAACTTCATGGCCTAGACTGTCATCCTGTTTTTCTTCTTAAAGCATTTGCATCAAGTTTGGGAGCTGTATAGAAGTGCATATAAATACTGAAATGTTCTTCAGTGGTACTGTGGGGATTTTTGCTTTTATTCCATTTGGTTTCTGAAACCTAGGATTAACCTTCAGCCTGAATAAGTCAGGCAATCCACTTACGTTCCACTTGCAGTGCACTATCTTTTCAGCAACTCAAGTATAATTTGTTTTAATACAGTTAATGATATATGTAATCATATTTTCTGGTACTGAGCTATATTTAATACAGTTGAAACATCATGTAACGTGTAAACCTTAAAATGGCCTTTACATATTTTCCTGGTTTGCTGCATCGTCAATATGATGTCTTTTTATTCTGGTTGTTTTTCATGCTTCAGATAGGCAGAGGGAGGTGGTATGAGTTGAAATTAAGCGTTCTAAGTATGTAATGTTGAAACCTATCAACATTACTTTAGGAACATCAATAATCTAAGCATAAAGGAAATTGTGAGGGTTAATCAAAGATGTATGTTATACAAATAGGAAGTGGATGGAAAGATGGGAAATGGATGTCTCCAAGCCTGTGTACACTGGAGTAGAACCTAGTGGTCACGAGCTGCTCAGGGAGAGGAGAAGAAAGGTAGGAACCACACTTAAAATTTGGTAGTTTGCATTGTAAAAGTGTCTGGAATGTGGAAAGAGCATTTAAAATGGGATTTTATGTAAAACTTCTCATTATGTTTCATTCCTAATTATGCTGAATTCATTTACAAGGAGAAATCTCTGTCTAGCATAGGGAAAGAGGCATAGGCAGAGGTTTTATTATCAGATACTGGTGACGAATTTATTGGACTCTATACATAAAATTAAATGTTTAAATATACAACCAGAGTATAAAATTGGTATGAAATAAGAGCAAAAGAAAAAGTACAAGGAGAGCATGATCAGATGTTGTAGAAAAAAAAGGCAGCAAATGGTTCATGTTGTTCTTAAAAGCTGCTGACAATTCATTTGTGTTCTTCAGAATTCATTCTACTGAAGCTAGATGCAGATTAAATTTTATTACAGAGATTCAAAGACACTCTTCCTTGACCACTACTCTTTTCCTAGTTGGTGGGGAAAAAAAAAAGGAAGATCTATGCTTTCAAAAAGCCTCATCTTAATTTAAGGCTGAACACAATGACTGGTAATGTTTTGTAAATTTCTATTATGCCCAAGAAAGTCTTTGGTCAAAAGAGAACATATTTCCACAGGGGACTCTGAACGGGTGCACTGCTTCCTTTAAGCAGACAGGTAGGTAGCTTTTGGGATTCTTGGCATGCTGTGACAAGCTCACAGCCTTAGAGGCAGGCTCTCTGCATCAGGGAAGATATGAGAGATTGGATCCCTTCATAGAATCACTAAATGGTTTGTGGGGGGACTTCAAAGATCATCTAGTTTCAAGCCCCCTGCCATTGGCAGGGCCACCTTCCACTAGAGCAAGTTACTGAGCCCCATTCAATCTGACATTGAACAATTCCATGGATAGGATATCCAAAACTTCTCTGGGCAACCTCTTCCAATGTCTCACGACCCTCACAGTAAAGAATTTCATCCAATATCCAGTTTAAACCTACCCTCTTTCAGTTTAAGGCCATTCTCCCTTTTTCTCTCACAACATGCCCTTGTGAAAATTCTCTTTCCTGCTTTCTTATAAGTACCTTTAGATACTTGAAGGCACTATAAGGTCTCCTCAGAGTCTTCTCTTTTCCAGGCTGAACAACCCTAACTGTCTCAGCCTGTCTCCATGAGAGAGGTATTCCAGCTCTGTGGTCAACTCAGTGGCCCTTCTCTGGACTCATTCTGACAGGTCCATATTCTTCATGTATTAGGGACCCCAGAGCTGTACTCCAGATGGGGTCTTAGCAGAGTAGAGGAGCAGAATCACCTCACTTGGCCTGCTTGTCATGCCTTTTTTTGATGCAGCCGAGGATACGTTTGGCTTTCTGGGTTGCAGGTTATATTGAGCTTTTTGTCTACAAACATTCCTAAGTCTTTCTCCCCAGGGCTAGTTTAGATTTATTCTCTAGAGAGATTGCAGAGGTTTGGCAGTGTGTCTATAACTACTGTGATCAGCTCCTACGCAGTACAAAGGCAAATGTCACCAAGGTGTTAAAATGTGTGCCTGTGATTCTTCCTTTTCTTCCATAAATTGCAACTGAACACCCAGTTACCTACCCCAAGTCTTTGTTTCTGAAGGAGCTTGTGCAACTGCTTATTGGAGAATGTGAGTAAAGAAAAAAAAAATTTCAATATCAGATATGGAAGACTTGGTTCAGGGTTTGGGTTCAGATCAGACACTTAAATCTTGACCTTAAGTACCAGATATGGATCTTGTAATCATGTGGCTCTTTGCTGCATGTTTGTTTTAAGAGTCCTTGGCTCCACAATGGATCATTTTCTTCTAAATTAGTTCCTATAAAAGTTCTTCATTTTACTCGGTAGTCTCCTAGAAGAAAGCAGCTCCTTGGAGAATGTATGATAATGGTATAATATTTAGGCAAAGTTCTGGCAGGATTTCATGGATTACTTTTATAATGTTTCTACTCAATTCTTCCATTATAGGATCAATAAAGCCAAGATTATCTTAACCTAAGCATGTCAGTCCTGTTCAAATCCAGTTGGTTATTTTCATGATGAAAATTAACATTTTAAAGTGCTTTGCTGGATTGGGGCCCAGATGATTGTTACCTCTTTCAAATTAAAGCTTCCTTGATCATCATAATAAGGGAATTATAGCAATAATTATTAATGAATAGTATTACTGAGTAAATTCCCCTATGAATCTAACTGTACAATGGAATTAGAGCATTGGTTTCAATATTTCATAAATGTATCTTAGCAATCTTGATGCAATTTATTTACTTTTTTGCTAACTGATAATTATTACTATTTCTGGTAAAGATACATCCTTTGTGATTTGGAGGTGGACTGTCTTGATTCATATGGGAGTAGATAATGAATCTTCAAAATTGTCCCTGTTGAGGAAAGGAAGAAAGTCTGAGCAGTCTGAGTTGACTTTTAAAAGGTAAAAATCTTTCTTTTCAAATCTAGGAAGAAAAGCAGCAGAGACTGAGAAGTTAGGAACCTTCTAATGGATCTTGGATCTAGGCCTTTGTGTCAGTGAAAAGGAGAATTTGAGAATAAAAATTACTTTACATAGTGACAAAACCAAGGCTGTGTCATTTTGACAAGCTTTTCCTACTTTTCTGTGAGTATTTCTACAGCTCATTGAGGTGAATACTGAAGAGACGTGGTAGCACTAACACACTTGATCTTTCCTGGTGGTTTATGCATCATTGCTTCTTGACTCTCCATTGTGATGAACATGCAGGGAAGAGCCTTTATGGAGATATTGCCCATTGTTGTCAGTAGCAATTTTGAATGCTGAAGCAGTTCGGGGCAGGTCTCATTTTGCTTGCATGGAATGGTACTTCGTAGTCTTTTTAAGTTTTACTTTAATAAACTTTAATAAAGCAGAATTGCAGTGAAACTTCTGGATGGCAGCAGCCAGGAGAACTCATCTCTTTTCCTTATCCAGTTGGATGATGGGTATGATAAAGTCCAAGGCTTGGGTACCTGCCTGGGGTGCTACAGTTCTGATCACAAGTCCTACTCCTCAGCTTCCCATACCAGCAGTGCTCCTAGTCTGGGGATAATTGGTGACCAAGAGCAGCTTAAAGCTGTGGTGGAAGGAACGCTGGAAAGGACTTAGAGAAGTGTGACTGGCTGGAGTCACATGTGAAGTAAATGTCACGTGTTGTAGTACCACACATGGACAGAAGTGGGCAAGCAACGGAGAACCACAAAAGTTGGAGATGCAACTAGATTTTAGCTGGGTTTTTGTTTGCTTGTTTTGTGTGTGGTGTTGTTTTGTTGGTTTAGGGTTTTTTCCCTAAAAATGGTAGGAGACTGAATCTTCAAAGGAACACCCAGAAAAGTGGCCTGGTTTGGTAAGAAGGGCAAAGGCTATCACAGGCAGTGTTACAACTACTTGTAGTGCTCTATGTCTGGACATGTTTTTGGGGAATTATTTTATAATGGACACTGTAGGTACTTTCCAGATGCATTGTAGCACTACAGAGAGAGTTGTAAAAGACACATATTTTCTCCAGTTTGTCTCTGATATGTTTGTTCTCTGGTCTTAATGTTGTGAAAAATAAAGTCTTGTTCTGTGCCATCTTTCTGACAGGTCCCATACCTCCAAGCATTTGATACTGGTTATTGGTTTCCTCTAATAACAGTTTCACATTTCTTTTTTTTGAATGAGACTATATATCAAAATGAACAAGGCATCAAGCATAGTTACATTTTGAGAGGTGTTCCTTGATAACAGAAAGATGGACTGAGAAGTCTTAAGATTTTTTTTTTAAATCCATTTATGTGACAAGCTTGTGTTTGGAGAACAGAGGTGAGAGAAGTAACAGAGGCTTAGCTTTTTCCTATCTGATGACTTAAATAGACCAAAGGGGATTTTTAAGGTAGTTTCATTACAACACAAATTGATAAACTGGAATTAAATAAGAAAAGCTGTAGGTAAACACGTAAAAATAAAAGGCTTTGAATACCCATCACTCCCACTGTGCCCTTGCCCTTTTTTCCTCTGGGATGGTGAAACAAGTATTCAGCTCCCTCTTTTCCCCTGATTTTGTAACCAGATGTGCTCTTTCTTTACCTCAGGGAAGTTCCTGATCCTCTCTGGGATTTCCTACTTGCCTTGGGCTACACGGTCTCAGCTTGATACACCCCACTGCAGCTGCTAACCGCACACTGCATGACATGCAGCTTCTGGGTTGGTGACATTCTGGAATAGAGGCTCCCAGGAAGGCAGAGAGCACCCTGTGAGTTTGCTCAGCTTGGGGAGCAAAGCCTGTGGAAAAGTCATGCTTTTTCCCTCCCCTCTGAAGACCCCAGGCTCCACAAAACTACAGGCAGCTGACTCAATTACCTTACCCCTCTACAGAATATACCATGCACAGTATTTTAATGTAAACATAATTGTTTAAGACACACATACATCACTCAGGAGCTGAAGGAGGAGATGGTGGAGCCAGCGAAAGCTCTGTCATTGGAGCGTTTCATAGGGTTTGGTTTTGACAGACTGGTTTGTCCTCCATGAACGGGTGTCCCTTACACAGATTTTTGTCAGAACAGCATAGTCACTGCACATGATGCAGGACAGTGTTTACTGCTTGTTGGTGCAAACCCTCCTCCTCCATCAAGCTTTAGATAGGTATCAGCAAAAAGTATTTTTGTCCCCTCCCATTAGTAGCTCCACTTAGTTTTGTTTTCTTTTAAAGCAGTAGTGGTTTTCATTGATATCTCAGCTTGTTTTTATGGAGATAACAGATGTCTTTGTACGTTTTTGTGATAAACAAAACTAACTACTAAGAAACAAACATTGCCCACATTAGAACAACCTTGAAGTCCTGCTGAAGTTCATAGAAACTGCCAACTGCTCTATGGCAAAATTGGAGCCTGTAGATTAGAAAAATGATTTTTCAAACCCTGGCCACAGTTACAAGCTTGCATAGTCATTTAAATGTCACTAATTTGTGTTTCATGTTTTGAGGAGCACATTCCTCAAAGGAAAGCAATTTCCTTTTATATTAGGAAATAAGAAGAATCTGGTAAGAGACATTTACCAAATTCAGTGCTCCTATTGCAAAAGATTACTACCTTTTTAAGATGTGATAACATATCAGTAGTCTGGAAATAGACTGGTAAGATCAAAACTGAATTGTCTAGAAGATTCCTGTCCTTCTTCATTGTCAGGTTATCTTAGAATATTACTCAATCTGATAGGAACATAAGCTTTTACATGCATTTTGGCAGAAAGTGCACTGAAAACAAGGTGAAGAGGTGGAATATGGCCAATATCACTCTTAAGTTCAAGACTAACTTAATTTGCCCTTTAGAGTCACTAAATACATTTATATTTAATTCCCTAATGGATAAATTCTGTTATTTATTTTTTAAGTTGTATGCCTTCAGTTGTTTTATTTTAGACCATTTTCATGCTTGAAAGAAATTAATAAATTCTACGAGAAATTGGGTGAAACTTTAATATAATAAAACTTCTGAGAACAGGTGGGCTGTATCAGTCACATTTAGCTAAATCTTAAGTGCCAGATGGTATATTTGAAATTTATTTCAGGATTTGGCCATAGATTCATTGTTTGTCAGTACCCATAACTTCTACTGCTGCTGTAAATAAAAGATTTCTATACAGAATGGAGTCCATCACTTTGTGTAAACCCTAAAAATTATAGCTCCCAACCACTCAACTAAGCTAACACAAAAGGATAGTATCCTCTCATATTCTTCAGACGTTAAAGTCTTTATGTGGAATTGCATATTTGTACTTTTTATTTATTTTGCTGCTTCACAGACACTTATGTTGGGGTACTGTACATATCCTTAAGCTGTTCACTGCAGTTTCCTTTCTTTTAAAAGATGCTGGACAATTTTCTTTCAAAAAAAGAGTCTCTGTATGCCTGTTAAGATCTCAATAAATAAAATAAATAAAAATACCTCAACTTAATAATTAAAAAAAAAAAACAGGTAACTTCTGTCAACTCAAAGGCCCATATAGTTAAATTTCAATTATTTATCTCACTAGTCAGATGTAGAACGACAAAAAGGCAGTAATTTAACTGTTCTGGGGTTTTTTTTTTACTGTCTTTTAACTTCTGTATCTCATAAGGCAAAGTGTTTAGTCTCATATGGTGATTCAGCTCCTATGGAACATTTCTTGTATTTGTTCAGGAGCTGCTATTAGTTTTTGCAGATCTCAGTAATTGAAAGAAGAACTTGTGGAAAATTTTCTTTAATTTATCTTCACAGGACTATCCATACTGCAGCACAGGGGTGTGAATGTCTCTGCAAACAGCAGGAGAATGTTGCAGTCCTTCTGCCATCCCATTATTGGTCATATAAATAAAAATGTTTTGTCTTGGAAGTATGTCAGGAAAAAAAACCTGTCTAATGACTAGAAATACTTATTTTGCATTAAATTGCTTCAGGTTTTTTTTTTATCTGAGAAATGGTTAGCTTAATTTGCATGTATAAAAAAGTTGGTGAGAATTTACATTTGTACAAAATATGTGTTTGTGATGCTGTGTCATCATTTTTCATTTTGATTTTTGCTGCTAAAATCAAGTAGGCTGCAATGTTAAAGTCATTGGTCAAAAAATATTATTCTTTCGGAAATAGACCACACCTATTCAAAAGTATCCTTTATTTGTTTTTTACATAGTTACTGTTTACTCATTCAAAAACAATATTCCCACAGTATATCCCATACCATGGTAGCATTTCACTTTGGGACTTGAAATTGAACTTGTACTTCCTCAGAGAAGGAATTCGCGGTTGAGAATTTGGTTTTAGTAGCATTGCTTTAGCTTCTTCTAAAACCAGAAAAACAGTTTGCATACCCTGTGTAGTGGTTGCAACCCTTTATGTTTTGTAGCTCATGTCATATGTTGTGTTTCTCACAAAATGCTGTCTACTATTCCTTTGTTCAGACAAAATTTTAAACGTTAGTCTGTTCATTCAGATTTCAGCATCAACCCGTGGAAATGGCCTACTCTGTATGTGCTGATGAAATCTGCTTTTTGTTGAAAAAGAAAATCACCAAAAAAGTTTATGCAGAATTACATGGTGGCAGGAGGAAATAAATAGTATAAAAAGTCATGTAAATCAATTGCATTGATATAGGTTAGAAAATAAGGGTTAAAGGAAGGAGGGCTTCTCATTCCCATTTTTTATAGAATTTACAATCCTGGTCTGGCTTAGATTTGTGTTTTCCCCCAAAGGTGAAAATTTACATATTTAATTGATTTTCCACTAAATTCTCACTGATAACTGAGAGTTTTGTACTTCCATTAATTGCTATGCTCTTCCCCCTGCAATTTCTGATGCATATTTAGTACTTCTCATTTCATACTGTCTCTGCATTTGCAGTTAAGAATTTCTCATAGTGCATTTCTAAGGAGAAAGTGGATGATTAAAAACATGATTGCTACTGGATTTGGGAATGCATATTATTGCAGGGGAAGATCCTTCCTAGGAGAATCCAAATGCCTGATTTCGTCTTTATTTGAAAGAATACATCTGTTCCCAAGCTGAAAAGAACTTCTTTTCTCTATTTCTATTTGTATTTGTATGTTTACTTTCTGTCTGGTCAGACAGGGCTAATCCTGTGTGTTGTGTGATGGAGGTGTTGATTCAGAAAACTGTGAACAAATATAGATGGAAAAAGTCAAAAGCCATGCTCTGGCAAAGAGGAGAAAGGGCTGGTGGTGAATAGCAGAGGATGATTGTCATTGACAATGCAGACTGTTGGTGGCACAGAAGTAGGAAGATTTCTGTCTATTTTTTGTCACTTTTGCTTCTTTACCGGCAAGCTACTGATCTAGGTTGATCTGCATTTGAGAACGCTTGGTGGTACTGGCTGGGAGGTATGTTTGATATGAGGATGAAGATTAAATGCTGGCCTCCCAGTTCAGTTCTCCTGTGATTTTCATGCAGCCAAATGCTATCTTCGTGCTGCTTATTAGGAATCCCACTGACATTTTCTTCATTCAAAAGTGTAGTGTGACATGCAGAGATAGTAGGGAATGGAATAAAATTAAGCTAGTAAATAATGTATTTCTTCTAGCATTCTAGTGGTTCGTAGTGGGAAAAGGCACCCTTATTTCCTCTACCAGTGCAACAGAAAGGACAGCAGTCCACTCTCAAAAGCAGCTATGTAATATGCTCTCTCTGAGTTTGCAGACTGAGTAGAAAACAGATAAAAATCCAAATGTGAAGATTACAAAGTGAGCAGGAGAAAATGCTTTCTTTGTTATGAGTATTCATTTGCAGAGAGGATATAAGTTGGTATTTCTGTGGTTTGGCATCTGAAACACTTTCTCAGGGCACCCAATTCCTGTGGCCACAAGATCCTTGAATAGAGACCATGCTATTCCCCAGATGTCTGGAGTTGGCAGAGTGCATTCAGCAGAGCACTCTGCTGCAGCAGATGGAGGTGGGGTGGGCACGATTGGCACCCTCTGTGATTTCAGTTGCACCCTTCTGACACATGCTGTGCCCTGGGGAGGACCTCAGTCCTGCCCTGTTGCAGTGGTCTTACCCAGTGATCCCAAATCTCAGCCCCAAAATGCTTGTTCAGGGGCCATGGGCTTGTGCCTCTGAGGTGAGGGCTGCTTGTGGCCCCCAGCTACCTGTGCCCCTGCCTTCACCCAGTGGCCTCCTCCCATCCAACCCTTTTCCCAGCAATCCCAGCAAGACGTTAGGATGCAGCAGTTTGTCTCTTGTTTGTATGGTAAAAGGCTTGTCATTAAAACATTTCAGTCAGCTGGAAACATTTATTGGCTAGAGCTTCATGCTTAAAAAGAGCTGGCAGCCCTGAACTTGTTGCTATGCTCTGCACAGGCAGTGGCCCTGAATTTCTGCTCACAGTAATGGATACTTATCTTTTTCTGCTTTCCACCAAAACACATAATTCAGTTGGTTCTGTGGTGTACCCTGAATTTCTGTATGTCTTTGGATGAGGATATGGGAAGGGGTTTGGCTTTAAAACTAGGCAGCCCAACAGGGAATTGCTGCTGGGTCAAGCATAGGCTTGCTTTTATTTATCCAGTAATGTCAGTTGTTACTGTGATGACCAATAAAGCAAATGAAGGGAGTTCTTAGCTAATGACAGATAGAAAAATCAATGCAGGGGTCAGGAACATCATAGAGGAAGCATGCAGAATAGAGTGCAAAATCAGCACTATCAAAGATATAGGAAAAAACATACCAAATATCTTTTCTTAGGCTAAAACGTATGAAGAGGCTCAGTGATATAGCAGTTGGGCAGGTGGCCCAAGGAGAATGATGTGACCAAAGAAACAGGTGAAGAGAAGACCTGAAGAAGAGAATTTTCCCATCAATATTACCAAGAGTCTGTAGAGGAATATACTGCAGCAAGTCACGCTGCACTTGATGCTAGTTTTGGATCAGCAGTGATTTGAAGTAAATCACTCCGTAAATGTTGTACACTATTTGGAGGGAAGTTTTGTGTGTTATCTTGGATACAGCCTTTGTTGCTGTTTGAGAGCAAAGGCCTAGGAGAACATGAAAGTAGTAATCTCTCCAGCTCTGTAACCGTCACTAGCTCTTGGAGCTCTTGGGATATTTGGAGTGGCATTTTTCTCAGAATATATATAGAATCTCTTTTATACTTGAATATGGCTGATACATGTCTGTAGTGTATTGCACCAATAACTATGGTTACTATCTTACTTTTTTTTATTCTTATTTTATAACAATAAATACACAGTAGGATATTTTAAACCCGTGCTATATTACAGAATACAGTATAGTACATGTAATAGGGACAATCATATTGGCATGAAATTTATATAATTGTATTAAATATTATGATTGATTCAGAATAATGAATAAAAGAAGTATTTTCATATGAATAGTATCTTCAATATCTCAGAACACTGACTTAAACAGTAAAGCAGAACAAGCAGTTGTTTTGTTGTGGAACATGTTTAGGTATTGGTAGCAAAGTGGGCCACAGAGGAAAAAAGTCACATTTTCAGTTAAAATTACTGAACTGGCAGTCTTGATTTTGTGCCACATATGACTTCTCTGTAGGAGTTGGGGGCCAGCTCAAATTCTACTCCTGACTCCAAAGGGTCTAAGAGATAGTCCCTGTTTAATTCCTGTTGTTCTGTGCCCTCTAGTGCTTTCCATTACTGTAGTGCTGAAAAGTCAGAGTCATCAAACAGAGATCCCTTTGAACAAACAAGAAGTCAGTCCCTCTCCCAGTGAGAATTACTCATAGTGCTTATGAGTGGAAGTATAATATAAAAGGCAAAGACAGATGGAGAATTGCAAAGAAACAGTGAAAGTAAATCAGCCATTGAGGACAGTGGTGTCAGCTTTCCAGAGCAGCCTACATGCTGTCAATTTAATTTGCAATTATCATAGCAAACAAGATTTAAGAAAGGATTTGAAGGAGGGCAATGCAATAACTTTGCAGGTGTTGCAGAGAGTTCTTCCAAAGTATGAAGTGTAATGGGAGGAAGCACAGAAGTGCTTGACTGAGAATTTAACAAGGGGATAATGAAAAATAACTTGCAGATTAATTGTAAGTTGGCTGTTCAGTACCAAGTGAGAATGATAATGAGAGTGGTCCATGGAACAAATGTGAACTTGCTTTTATTTGACATACCAAAGAAAAGAGTGGAGGGAGGCAAGAAGAGAAAATCACACACTCAAAGTGATGCACCAGAAGAATGGTCTTTTCATTAGTACTCTTATTAGGTGCTGTGTGTGTCCAAGCCAGAGGACAAGATTTTGGATTGATTTAGTTCTGAGATGATGAGAATCTGGACAAGGGTATTAATTAAGAGCATATCAGATGATTACATATGAGCAATATTACACAGAAAGATTCAGCAAGTCTGGATTTAATAACCTGAGGATGATCTGGGTTAGAGATAACATTCAGACTGTACACAGTGATTCAGAAAGGATCTGGCAGAATGAGTTTGTGGGGGTGGGTAATGAAAATGTCTGTGTGGAGCCTAAGCTGATGCCTGAATTTACAGTACCAGAAATACTGTCTGAAATACCAATTTGAAAAGAGTAACGTATTATTGAAGTAGAAGTGCAGGATCTAAAGAGAAGATAGTAGTTGAATCTGTGTTTATAGATGAGATTGTACTAGAGTGAAGTTTTAGGAGGAAAAAAAGACCGAAAAATTCTCCAGAAACTATAGAAGAAAGCATGAAGTTGTTCCTTTGAATGACATCTAGAGCAACAGTTATGGACATCAGGATAAGACTGTGCCAAGGCAGCCAAAACATCAGAAGTAGAAACTCCTAAGCATGAAAAACTGTTGGCATGTTAGGAAGAATGGAAAATGAGCCCTGGATAGCTGCAAATGATAGTGATTAAAGAGTTTCATTTGCACATTTTGAGTGCAAAAGGTAAAAGCCAGCAGGAAAGGAAGAGAGAAACTTCATGCAGTAGTTTAAAGCTAATACAGAGCAGCAAGAAAGCAGGAAGGCATAATGGTGGCCAAGGGAAACACTAGGGATTTTTTCCTTTATGAAAGGAAAAAGTGGTGAGGGAAGAGTAGGGAAGAGAATGAAGCAGGGGTAGGGAAATGAGAGTTTCTGAAGGACTGGGAAATTGAAATGGCTGTGACTCTAAGGAGAGTGGAATAAATAGCAGGATTCAGCACAATCATTTTCTGTGCTTCAAGGATGAGGTAGGGAAAGGAAGGGAAAGCAAAGAAAGAAGAAAAAACAAAGTTGCTATTATGTCTGTCTATTATGCTATTATTTCTGTTGGAGAAATAGACACATAGAAAGAAAAGTAGAAACAGGAGGATTTGAGCACTGGAGTTGAAATGATGGTCATGGATGTTTAAAATAAATGGTAGAATAAAAGGTTTATATGTAGAAAATGTGAAGGAGAACAGAATTAATTTGTTGTGAAAAACAGGCCTTTTGCTCAGTGTAGGAAGATGATGGTGATGTGGTTCTTAGAGACATGGTTAAGTGGGGCATTTGGAAGTGCTAGGTTAATGGGTGGACTTGATCTCAACGGTATTTTCAACCTCCATGATTGTATGATTCCATAAATCAAGGATGGGGTTAGACTGTAGTAAGGGAGAATAGTGAATGAATAATAGAAAGAGGTGCATGAAACAGCGTAATTTGAGAAACTAGTTACTGAAATAAAATAAAGATTTGTAAGGTATCTATAAGAAATGGCTGCATTAAATGGTTTTGTGGTCTCAGAATATACCCTGCTGGAAATGGGATCCTGTGATTGAGAGTACCTGACAATCCACTGTGTAGTAAATCTTAAAACCTTACATGCCATGAGTACTTTCCCATTCCAAACTGAAGAGAAAGTTCTCAAGTCGGGAATTCCTACTTCAAAAGGGTAATTTGCCAGGAGGGCTGGGCGGCTGTGTGTATTGTACAGGAACTGGTTTTCATGATGAAGGATAAATGTTTGAATTTTTTTATGGGTTTCTGACTTCTATCTAGGCATAGGAAAAATGGGAGTGTCTCATTTAATTGAGAAGTGTGGAACAGGAGGAATAAAGCAAGGAGAGCAGGGCATTTTCATTATCTCCCTTTCATCATTAGCAAATCAGGGAATGCTGAAAATAAAATTAAATGCACAGAGAAGGCAATCAGCATGGATTGTCGTGTTGTCACAGCTTCTGTCAGCATGGATAGTCAGATTTTTTTGGGACATGTGTCTAACACAGTGAAATACCTAGGCAGTACTTCAATGTAATGAAGTACACCTATAACACCCATATTTGTGTTTGCTGACACCGGTAACTTTAAAACACTACTTTGTCCAGTTTCTAGCTCTTTCCCTTCTAAATAATAAAGCCCTTCTTACCTTTGTTATTTTCCAAAGAAAGTGTAACCAGTTTCTATTTGCATTGTCTGAGCTTCTTATGAAGTTCTCTGATACAGGGAAGACTAATTTTATTTCCCAGAGCTTCTAAGTGTTCTTTTGAGGAACCCATAAGATTACATACAAATTCCAAAATACCAGGCAAGGATTGCAGACATTTGAACAATGTCTTTTTCTACGCAAATTGTATTTGAACTGATGTATTACAATACCAATGACAATCACATGGAGACGTTTTCCATTTCAAAGTTCTGAATTCAATGAGTAATTTATCTCATAATAAAATGTGGAAAGTTAGTTTCTTTCTGAGTCAGTGATCAAAAGTCATATTCTAGACAGAACTGTCCAATATGACACTTGTGTCATGGCATTTACATATGAAATCAGCTTTAAACAATTGCTCATTTTCTTTAAGGAATCCCAAACATAGCTTGAATAGGGAGAGTGAAAGATGACAAAGTGATCCTGTTCCCAAAATTACTGTGTCTCTTGCCCTGTGTCCAGGAAATATTCTTGTTAAAGCCTGTGAAGGGGGAATACAGTGACAGATTGAAATGTCTAAATTGAGTGGTTTACATGTTAGTACCTACATGTGATTCACATGTTCTCAGTCTGATCCTAACTGGCAGAAATCTAATCAACAGAGTCCACAAACATTGGAATGATTCAACTTGCCCTTAAATAAACCACAAGAGCTGAACAGGTTCTGACAGATTTCTGACAGAGAATGGGCATCTTATTCTTGCATAGGCATGTGCTGCTATCTGTCCAAATTTAGACATCTATCTGGAGCACAGTCCCAACATAGCAAGAACTGGCAGATGTCCACTGTAATGGCAAGCACAGGACAAACTAGTTTGCAGTGCCTACATGAGCATTGTTTTCCCAGTAAACTTTGCACTTAGAACTGATTAGAGTTGGACCAGAGTGAGCTCATGGGGATTGCATGATCTGGGGCATCAATCTCATCTCTTTATTCCCATTCTAATCTGATTAATTAAGGAGTCGGGTTCACAACATCCCGTTTTCTGATAAGACTTGTAACTTCTAGCTTAATGCTTCTCAGAGATTATTGTGACCCAGCACTCAGTATAGTAGTGGGTGAAGAATCTGACAAACTAAGCTGCTGATTTTGATGTATCCCAAAGTACTGATTAACTGCTGTCATATTATAGCCTTGGTAGCTGTTGAGAAAGGACGTACCAGATAGACATATGGGAATTTCTTAGCGACAGTTTGCCAGCCCACTGAAATGTATGGGCATGCCTTAGCATGAGAGAAAGCAGTAGACACTGGATGGGTTGAAGGGTGATTGCTTTGGTGAGAGACAAAGAAACTTCTTCCTGAATTTCTGCTGAAAAAACCTCTATTCATTCAGATTTCCAGACTGTATGCCAAATCCTCCTCACTATAGACAGTTTTCCATTAGCTTACTTGGGAGGACTCTGAATGTGTACAATTGCAGGAGAGTCGATAGTTTAGCCCAGATTCAGGTTTTCATCAATATGTGTCTGTCTCTGTGCTGTGGTTCCATCAAGATTTTTTGTTTTGCCAATTGTACCTTCTTCAATCCCAGGAATAAGTATTTATTATAGGTCTTACTAACCTCTTGAATATCTTTTAACAAACCTCAGTAACAAACCTCAATAACAGTTCTTTATTTTAGTGATAATGATGTATTTTAGTGATTAAAGATCAGACCCAAACTCCGTCAAGGGTAAGGAATAATTCCATGCTTTTCAGGAAACTACAGGTCTGTGTCGTTCATACACCAGTGACTATGCTGTTTGGAAACACCAGGGTAATCAAAGATCCTTGTTATTTTATTTTTAAATACTGCTTTGGAGCTTTACCTCAGTCATGACTTTATGTTTCCCTTTTGTCCATCTTCCCTGTCTCTTCTATTTCTTATGAAACATTGGCAGTTGTGGTTTTCCTGTGCATGGGAGGAAAAGCACGTGGCAGTCACAGATTGGGAATGCCCAGAGGCTGCTGAAGACAGGGGCTGAAGACAGGGTTGATACACTGTCGATGAAGTTTGTTTAAATGACAGGGGTGCAAGAAAAAGGAGAATGCTGAAAAGGCTGGAAGATATTCAGATCTGTGGGAAGAATAAGAAATTCTGGGACATGTTTTAATCGATCTGGCAGATACAAATTATGTGAGTTGTGCTAGACAAAAATTATGTGTCTGTGTGTATCTATGCAGATAGAATATAATATATGCACTCTAACAAAAGGATTCAAGTGAAAATGGACTAGTTTCCTGGTACAAACACAGCGCAGGTGTACAGAGGGCAAAGAATGTGTCATGGGGTAGAAAGACTTTACATCTGCCCTGTGGTTTCACAGGTTCACTGTACTTTTAACGTGGGGTTAGGAAAACATACTTGCTTCTCATCCTGCACAGAGTTAAAGGAGAAACAGTCTTCAGGGAATACAGACTTCAAATAAAAGGCTCAGATAACCCAGCATTTTTTGGAGGTCAAAGACATGCAGAGTCCAGATTAAAAACTCTGCAATATGTAAATGCCACACCATGTATGTTGGAGTAACGCTTGAGTGCTGCAGGGGGAAGCCTGTGTCTGCATCCTGTTTTGGATGGAATACTGTTTGCTGCAGCAATTGCCCAGCCCCAATTGTTTTAGCGATGAGCTGATCGATACCCCATTACTGGATGTAACAGTTGCTGCAGGAAGTACACAGAAAATTTTAATGCATGAATTATACATGCTGTTCTCATTCTTTAGTCTCAGAGCATAGTGACAGAGATTGTAAAGATGACTAGGGTAGTTTCTTGCATAAAGTGACTGCAGTGAAATGCTTCATATTTTCATGCACACAAGCAGCATTGAGTGGGACGGCCTATTTAAGAAGATATAAATCCCCAAGCTTACAGCACAGAATGCTTGATTTGAAAGCATTGCAGCCATTTACAGAGCCAGTTTCCCTGCTGTCTAAACCTGCTTTCTGCTGAAGGTTGGCTGAGGGATGCTAACGGCTGTGCTCTGCTCTGAGGTCACAGTTTGAAGTCGCCTTTTTTTTTTTTTGGTAATTTGCTTTCTGCCGCAGGAGAGGATCTGTGAAGTTTATTGATGTAACCATCCTTGTGTTTTTTCAAAGATGCAAACTTGGAATAGTTATTATGAACAAAAGAACAAGAAGGAATTCACCACCTAAGGTAAAAAGGAGTATTTTTTATTTGTGGATTTGAGTGCAGTAGAGGGAATATGCTGAGACAGGAGTATGATGATGCAGTGTGGTTACATTGACTCAGATACCTGGGCTGGTATGCAGAGTCAGGATTCCCAGGAGGATATAGCTGCAGAGATCCAACTAGTCTGATTATTTTTAAATGGTTGTTTAAATGTTGCTGAGATTAAATACTGTGTTTGAATCCTGCAGTTTGTTCAAGGGTGTATATTTCTGATCAATTTTTGTCTGCTATAGATGACTGCGTTGTGGGGAGGGGCAGGACAGTCATTGTGGTGATCAATATAATAACGTGATCTATTTCATTAGAGGTCCTAACTGAGTAATGACAATGAAATTTCATTGACTTTTTTTCCCTCTATCTTTACATTTTCTGTACCATTTGCAAGCTGCAGTAAAATGTGTGCTAGGAAAATGCATCCCAGAATCTATAGCTTCTCTGTCCTGTAAATAACTAAGATGATCATACTGTTACATTCTGGATAAAAGTCTGGGCTTTCATTCAGTGAGGACAGTCCTTACTGTCCTTCGGAAAACTATGTAGTTTTAGAAATTTTACATAGAAGTACAGCTATTTCTAATTATGTAATTTGTTGGAAATTAAAAAAAAAAATTAAAACATTCTATTTTTTTTTAATTTGCACGTTTGACAATTTTGGATATATTCAAGAAAATAATCTAACTAATATAGATGTACAGTAAAGATACCACATTTTAAAAGAAGTTAAATTATATTTTTAAATTAAATTATTTACCACAGTAAATGCTTAAAAACTCTATATCATCAATATGTTTTGCACTTGTAGATTTTAGTATTTTGGAAAATGGAATACAAATGCTTTAGCTTCTGTGTTCAGTAACTTGGAGACATACTCATACTTTCAAAGAGATATACTGTCACAGGGTATTGAGAAATAGCTAGTTTAATAAACCTCAAAGCTGTTTCCTGTGTGATCTCAAGAAGCAAGGCATTGTCAGTAAGCATTACAGGTGCTACCCTTCCTTGCATTTTTCATTTTGCGTTTATATTGTTATTTGCATTTGCATCTAACAATGCCTGATGGGCCAGTTTTGGATCCCTGAGTCCTTCTGCCACGTTGCACAGAAACCCATATGGAGCCCTGTCTCAGTGAACAGTGTGTGTTTGCTTGTTAATTACCAAACAATCAGCTGGAAGTGCGCCGTACAGAGATCAGGCATTGTTAGCACTGCCGACTGAAAACAAGCAACCATCGCGGTGAAGCGGCACTTTTGAAGGCGCCGTTCAGAGCGGGAATGCATTCCCCGTGTGGGAGCTGCACCCCTGCTCCTGCCCAGGGTCTCGCCCTTCCGTGCCCTTCCTGCGGTGCTGGGAAGGCTGGCATTCCCGGGATGGGGTGGCCTGGCCGGCGGGCACAGCCCGGGCGGGATCGCGGCATGCCGAGGCCTGCGGGATGCTGAGTCACGGCGCGGGGCTGCTGGCCGCTCGCCGGGCCTCCGTCGGCCACGGCAGCTCCCGAGAGCAGCGGGATGAAGCCTGGGCAAGGAGAACACACCTACCGGGGCAGAGAGAGAGGTGGGAGGGTTAAAAATCCTGGCTGGCAAAGCCTGCATGTGTCGCGTGTGCTGAATGCAGACACACTGCTGGGCTGGGAACGCGGCGGCGATGGCAGCGGCAGCAGCGAGGAGCTCGCATGATGCTAACAAGGAAGATGTGTGTGATAGCTGGATGCTCGCAAATATGCCAGTCAGTCTTCATTTGCCATGGAGGATTTACTCTATCTTCTCTGCTTCTGCCGTGAAATATTACCCGAAATGCGTAATTTGTAGATTAAGCAGGCTTTCGACCGTGAAAACAGATGTAAAAATGAGAATAACTAAGAGCAGAAAAAAACCCCAACCATCTTAAATTCCTCTTGTTCAGTTAATTAGGGAATACCTAACTTCATTTATCATGGAAACTGAGTAAATTAATGGAAATGTATTTCTGTGAGAGAGAATTTCACGCGTGCACATTTAAGGGTTGCACATTAAAATACTAAATTCAGAACATAGGTGGTTTACTGAAACATGGTTCAGCTGTTTCAGTGCTTTGCTACTATATCCAGATGTATCAGTGACTGAACATTGCTTGCATTCTTTGACTGTCATAAATAAAAAGCATCACAGCCAAAATCACAGTGACACAGATCTTATAACAACATTTCCATCTTTTTCACATTGAAGCTAGGGTACTGAAATTACCTGTGTTTAATGAGGAAACAGATACATTAATAAAAGGTAAAGAAGGAAATAATAATATTCTCTAAGAAATAATGGCTAGGTTTTCCAAGGCATTTGAGAGAGGTATCCAGGGTCCATTAAAGTTCCCTAGGGACCATGATTTTTGGTCTCTTTGGCCGAGATTTTCAGAGGAGCATACATAAATATTTTATTCAGTACAGAACAAACAGCCTGAATAAAAAGCGAGGAAAGCAAAGGCAACACTGCAACTATTTGCTGTTAATATAGGTAATTAGAGGAAGAGCAGACTTTTGTTGTTGTCCACAATCTCCTCAGATAACTGGTGATTATATAATTTAAAATATCAATAATTAATCCAGAGTACTATGCAGAGGAAAGGGCTAAGAAGGGAAGATCTTGCAAGCATCTTATTAGTAAGGCATATTCTTAGGAAAATATGCAGCTTAATGTGGACAGAAGTGTCCATTAATAATGTGTTAGAATATTGTCTTTCGTGTTCTTATAATAAAGTCAGAGATTCAATTACAGTACTTGGTTTTCTCAAATTGCGACTTTGCAAATTTTAACTGACTTGGACTTAATTCTGGAAAATTGTCTTGTAATAAATACATTTACAATCAGAGAACTGATGCCTGTTACCAAATCTTATTGATTTTGTTCTTGCTCTGGGCTGTAGAGCAGATCCATTCATTTCAGTTAGTAACTGAAGGAGTGACTACCAGGAAAATCAGGAATTTTAAGAGCTGATGCTTAGGCAGCATGGGAAACTCAAATGAATACAGATGACTTCTCACTCCCTGTTGCAGTAATGTGGCATGGTCATATTTCTGAGTTATGGCCTTGTGATAAGTAAAAGGAAAGTTTTTTTCTTCTGCTGTATGTTGGTTTTAATTTGTTACTGTAAAGAGAAAGTAGAATTATTGCATATTAATAAGAGGAATTAATAACAGGAATTAATACTTATTGTCATGCAGTTGGTATTGTTCCAAAAGGGGTAAAATACTAGATTAGCAGTAAAGAAATACTTTGGCATATATTTTTGCAAGCAGAAGCATGCTTCAAAATTACTGATAACACGTTAAATTTTTTTTTCTTGAAATTCACTGTATTATACACTGTTACTAGTCTTTTTTTTTTCATTTCATCCCATACTTGAGAAGTGATCACTGAGAATAATCCGATTGCTTATGATTGATTAAATAAATCTTCAGGCACTTTAAAATTAATGATTGCATAAAACAGTTTAAAGCATGTAACATACAGATATTTTACCAGTGCTTATTAACAGAAAAATACATTTGTATGCAATACCTGTTTGCTGAACAAGTCTGTTCCCTAAGTACTAATTCTTCAGCTTTAACTGTGAATAGGCATGTTTTCCTTCTGTTAGCATTTCCCTGTAGATAAAATCAAAGGGATGACAGAGCTGAGTCAAACATCACTCACTGGTAGCACCAAAAACTCATTTGACTTAGCTAAGCAGGAAGAGAACTGAAACTTCTCTATCCTATTTGCTGAAGACATTATTCACAGTACAGTAATATTTCACTACATTGGAAATGAGGTCTTTAGTCTCTTAGGAGAAACTGGTAAGAGAAGCTTGTGTCACAGGATTTCTATTGGTAGTTATTTTATTAAAAAAAAAAGGCTGGCATACTAAAGATTACTTAATAAAAATAATTATTTAACTTCCTGTTGAGCTGGAGGCTATAAATTTATTGATTAATGTAGGTCAGTGAGACTATTTTGAATTTTTCAGATGAGATTCTTGAGCTACATCTCGTTCTTTATTTTAAAAATGAATTTAGTATCTGAAAACATGGATTTGGCATGGATAAAGTAAAGCACAAAGGACTGGTGGAACAGTGTAGCAGAAAAAAAAGTAGTCATAGACAGACAAATCTGTTCCTCAAGATTTGATGCTGGAAGCAGGTATAGTACATCAGATAATGGCACAGAAGTCTGCAGACCTTTCAGGATGGGGAGTTCAAACACAGGCCATTCCTTTGGGCGCTGGAATACGACTTAACCACAATGTTCATTCCTGTTCAGTCCAGTGAGCAGTCTCCTATTCTAAATCCTTCTTCAAAGGCATGGGAACGATGATCTTATTCCTTAGATACAAAGCTGTTCCCACTGCACCCCGTTACAGGATGAAATAAATTACCCTTGGGCTGTTTGTTTGCTTCTCAGTGGACTCTAAAAGTGTTACTGCTGCTCTTGATGTCAGATGAATGCCACCAGTTTGACATTTCTGTGTTATAAGACTTCATACTTGTTTTTACTGAACAGAAAATGGTGTTAGAAATAAAATACAAAATTTGATCGGATTAACTGGTGGAACTGAAAAACTGTGTTATTAAGTGTAAATATCTAGTTCTGGTAATTATGTTCACTTTAATATCCCATCAGACACTTGAGGAAAGTATTGGCCATATTTCCTCACATGAAAACACTGACATCTGAAAAAAGCGAGTCTCTTAACTCATTAGATAGGCAAAATAATGACCTTGCGTGTTAGAGACCATCATCAGAAAGTGCTTACAAATTCAGGACCTTGCATCCAGCCTCTACCAGATTCTCGTTTATGCTCTGTGAGAATGTTGAACTGTTCTTAGGGACCAAAATACATAGTCTTTCCTGGAAGGGCTGGAACCAAACTCTTCCTAAACTTGCTCTTGATTTAAGTTTCAAGGTCTGGAAGACTGGGCACCTTTGGAAGTGCTCTTTCGTGGGGCATGAGTGGGATTTCATAGCGGCAGAGAATGACTGCAGAGTGGTCACATCTTTGGCTAGTCTTTGTCCTCCTCCTGGGGCAGAGCATGCTGTTCCCTTGTGCTCTTTGATGAGAATATTTCAGGGATAGCCCTAGGGAGAGGTCTCTGCCGGGAAACAGCCAAGGGCTGTGAGCTGGAAACTGGCAGACAGCTTTCTCCTGCCAAATAGGACCGACCCATCAGAAGGATTTCTGCTTTGTTTTCCTTCTTTTACTTTTTTTTTACAGAAACCTGTTTCTTAGAGTAACTTAAATTGGGTCCTTTCTACTACATTAACACCCTGTGCTTCCCTGCCCTGGGATTCGTGGGGCTCAATATCAACCGGCAGTGGCAGCCTCAACACAACATATTGCTGGTTTCCTACCACAGCTGAGGTTTCAGACAACCCAGCAACCACATTGTCCATGGAGGCCATAAGCCAAGCATAGGTGCTGTACCCGAACTGGTTATGAATTACATGTAGGTCAGGATCTTCACATTGGCTACTACTGCCAACACTGTAGCTTCTGATCTCTTTTCTTGCCTGCGGTAAAATCATACTTTGGGAGTTGTGCAGGTTTTTTCAGGGAAAGTAAGAGAATTTGGGATGTTAATGTACACAAATAAGTGCTTTTTTTTTCTTAAGACAGAAGGAAATCCCAAACTGGCTTTTTAAGGCATTATTACATTTGTGATAGTAATGTAACATTGTACTGATCATGGCTGCATTTAAAGAATTAGTTCTGCACTTTGTTTTATTATTGGTTTCATATTCTGCTTGAAACAGTGGAAACTACTGGAAAATAGTTATACAGTTCTGCTACTATTTCAGAATAAAATAATTGTTTTGCTATTTAATGGGTTCAAATACTTTGTCTTTACCAGAACTGCACATTGCAGTGGAAATAGAAATGTTCTGCCATTTGCCTTTTAGAACTCCTGACCTGATTTTTCTTTTCTTTCCCTGATCATAGCTGATTTGAAGCATCCATTTGAAAACCACCTGGGGAAGGAAAAGGGGACGAGTGCTGCTAGTGTTAGAACAATGCTTGTTAGTTACTAGTCTCCTTTGGGGCTAAATATGTGCACTTCTAGAGCACCTTGGAATAAGGTCCTATAAAAGCCAAAGGTGCATGAATTCCAGTGGTGGCAGGTGGGGTTTTTGCGCCTTTTACACCACCCTAACTAGAGGAGCACTTGGTGCTTCCCCGCAGGCTTTGTGTGCTGGAGTCTATTTCACCTGCTGGGCCAGCCTGCTATGGGCGTTGAAACATGTTCCAGCAGAGCTAAGGTACAAGAGAAAAACCAGTACATCAGTTCCTGCTGAGTTTATCTCTTTCCTCCCTCCTCCTTTCTTGAGTCCTCATCCTAGAGCTAACCCCTCTGTCTGCTCTGTCTCCTCTGCTCCCCTGTTCCAGTGGTTGTGTAGTGAGAACACCTCAGACCCCAAAGCACCCCAAGCATCAGTGCTGGGGCTGGGGCACATCATCCTCCCTTTTGACTCTTGAGCATGAGCTCTTCATTCTCTTACTAGGCAGCTTCAACACACGGGGAAAGTGTATTACCCCCTCCTCTCTTCCTGTCCTCCTAGCCTGCATAGCTACTCTGAAATCTACAGCTTTCCCATAGGAAAAGTTAGACTTTGCTAATTAATAATTTGACACCAATGATTTATGGTACTCTCCTGTGTGTTTTCTCTTCACGGTTTTAGTAGTAAGAAACAGAAAAATCCAGAAAGAGAAATTTATCATTCAGTCTATTTTTAGCATTCCAAGGGTTCCACATGTACTGTATGAAATTGTAGTTTATTGATTAATTCACTAAATAGGCAAGAAGAGTTCTCATCCTGATGGGAAGGTGCTGAAGGGATAATACTGTGTGTTGTTGTCACTAAAGGTGGGACTGCAGCTCTCAGAGCAAGCTCTTCTGAAACACCTGGGTCTTCAAAATGATGGCAGTGCACAGGTGGCTGCAACACACAAGAAGCTTCAAAATTGAGAAAGCTTAATTTATAAAGAAAACCATGTAAATAAAAATTTTCTAAGGAGGCTTCCTGTCCTCTCATGATCCCAGTAAAGCAATAAAATGCAATAGTCTTCTGCACTTGGAATGCTCCATTGCTGGACATTTCTGCCTGCCAAGAGAAGGATAATTTTCCTTTCATGCTCAGGGCTTGCCCTAGTTCTGTGAGCAGGGCTTTAGCTGTACCTGCAGAGGTGGGAGCAGGATCTGTCTCAGAAAGAACAGCTCACTGCTGAATGCAAGGCACTGAATTCAGCCTTTTCAAGCTGTACTTTAGTTAAGTCCTCCAGATTTGTTTGTTTCCCGAACCAGGACTAATACTGATAGCAACAGAGGACATACATGTTTATCTTACAAAAAGTTTCTCACTCGTACACTGGAGCACTTAACTCCTGAATTTCACCCATACAGAGCAAATCATCCTCATATTGGTTTTAGAGTATTTTAGTGGTCTTCAGTTTATGTACAGGAAGCACCAAAAAGAAGTGCTTGATTCATCGTGTATCATTTTCTGTATTCCAGTTGTTCATACATGGTCTGATTGGTTCTTTGGTATTGCTGAGAGAAGGAAGCCTAATGTGACATTGCAAGAAATATAAAACAGGAAGAATTTTATTGTGAAGTGTAATAACCAGACTCTCGAGAACAAATGAAATGGCATAAATGCAAAGTATATGTCTTTAGCCTTGGAAGCAGATGGGTAAGGGGAGTGAGGGGAGCTCTATAGCATGAAGAGTGTGCAGAAGGGAATGACTGTCACTGTTAATTGTAATTATTTCATTAAAATCTTGCTCTATAGTGAGAAAAGCTTCAGAATAAGCAAAATAATGTATTTTTTATTTAAGGAACAGTTAAACTGTTTGTGTTATTGTTACAGTGTGTAAAGGTGCAAAATATTCTTATGGGGGCTGAGAAAGTGATGAGGCAAATTTGCAGAGGAGCAATCCATTAAAGACTATTAGGCAGAAAGGTGCTAACTCTGATGCAGGAGGTTCCAAAATCCCAACGTTCTGTAAGGACAGGGTGTTCTGAGTAAGTGTGGGGCAGCATCCTGGCTAGATTCTCTGAGGCCCTGTCAGGGGCTGGGCTGGCAGGTCAGATACACCCTGGTGTTACCCTGCATGCTGTTCAGGGTGTTAAGGTATGGGCTGTGCCAGTGATGTGGCTGGTGGCCAAACAGGCTGCCCAGTGTGGTGCAGTGAAGATTCTGGGCAGTAGAGCTGTCCATATGCAGATGATCACAGGCCACTGGGATGCAGCCAAACTCCTCAGGACCTTCTGGGTTATGCCACAAGCCAAAACCACAGGCCAAAATCGGGAGGTTACTATTCCTCGTATTGATGATACTTTCTTCAGAGGAGTTGTACCTTCTGTCACTTATTAGTACATTTACAGTGCAGGATCATCTTTGTGATTTTGAGGTTTACATTTTAGATACTTTTTGTTTTGTGTTGTTTTGGTTTTGGTTTTTGGGTTTTTTTTTTTAATGCTTTGTTTGCTATAATCTTATGGAGTAAATAATTAAAAATACTTCTAGACACTGCATGTTTTATAAAATAAATATGTGCTCACACATGGAGTCAGATAAACTGAACCAGTCCAAATGGAATAGACAGACGGACTTGGGTGTGAAAGTACTACTTACACATACTACAGGAGCTATAGTGAAGCTCTATCTAGGATCACATACGAAGAAGATGGAAACACCTTCTCCCCTTCCCCCAACATCTGCTCCTTTGAATCTCTGTTTGGGACACATTTAAAAATAAAACAGAATACCTTAAATTTCACCTGAAATCTAGTCAGTAATGAGGTAACACTTTAAAGACGGAGATGCCAATCAGTTGAGTACTATCTGGCATAAAATTCAGACCTCTTTTACCTGTTATTTCTGCTAGAAAGATTTTCCTGGGCTACAGCAATCAGAAGTCCATTGGTGGCCTGGTAACAATCCAGACCATGAGGACATTTTTTTACTGGGCTTTTGTTGAGAAAAAAGCCTACCATCATTTTTCAGAGGCTGGTAAAAAACCTTTGCCGAGGACTTTATCCAAGTAAGCATTTAGTAGTATTCTGTGAATTGGTAGTATTGGTTATTTTGCTGCAATCATTCCTACAGAGCATCCATACCTATCTGAGACACTGAGTACTAGCTTGTCACACAGGATAGTTTGGGTGAAGGTGGATACAGTGGAGAGTTGTTGGGGAGCATAATACAAGGCCATAAGGAGAGCTGTACTGGACCAGACCTAGTCCAGCATCCTAGCTTGAACAGTCACTAACAGCAAATGCTTCCCCTGCTTTACCTCCACAGCTTCCAGCCTTCAGCTGAATCCCTGATCCAGAGCCAGCTGGTGGGTGTTCAAGAGTCTCTGATTAGCCTGTCCACCAGGAATTTGTTTAATCTCTTTTTGAACTGGTTTTTCTCTTCAGATGCTCAGAAAAGCATTCTCACGGCATTTCTCTCTGCACTTGTAATACGTTCTTTTAAATCCAGTGGGAGTTTAGAAAATTCTGTCAAAACTACCTCAGAAGGGGAAAGCATGAAGATAAAAGATTTTAAAAACAGAACTGTGTGCTTTCCCAGAGAAACTTCATTCTCTTAACTACCACAGTTTGTTCTTGGATGCTGTAATGTGCTTCCTCTTTGTTTCCCACAGTGGAGATGAGTGCTGTGCCTTAGGACTTTTCAAGGTGACTCTTAAAAGAGTTTTTCTCTTTTACTCTATTTCTGCTGTGCCTGCAGAGACTTCACAGGTGATTTTGTTTTCCTGATTCTTGTGTACATCTTACCATGAATTACAGAATTCCTTATACTGTCAGCTACTTTTAATGGAGACTGGAAGAAAAGAAAAAGAGAACAAATGTGTGTGGGTCATTTCTATACTTTCTACTTTTGTTTTCCCTCTTAGCCTGAAAGAAGTGTGGACAACTGAGGCCTATATAATGTTATTATTTTGCACTAATAATTTGTTTATGAAATTCTGTTAAACAGTGCAAGTTATGATGACTTAGAAAAAAAGTCCAGACATCTTTTTTCAGGGATGAAAGGACTCATTTAATGCTATAATTTCCACTTGTAGTGGCCTTCTGTGCTTAGCCTGATTTTTGTGCACATCCAAAACCTTTCACTTACGTTAAATGAAATTTCAGCCACAACTTCTGATGGAGGAGTAACTTCAAGTGATTGACAGCAATGGTTCTCTGACCAAATGAACAAATGGCAAAATGAGACTGGTCACTAGAGGTTGCCAGTTGTGTAACAAAACCCATTGCCCGCTTGGTGACCTAATGCTGTGAATTCAGTCATTTGATGTAGGTGCCATGAGGCTGTGCAATGCCTCCTTCCTGAGTGAGAATTTGTCATGGGAAGTAAATACAAGGACTGAGCTCTGCTCTTGGTTGCGATGAAGGACAAATCAAAAATGCCAAGCTCTTGTTTTACTCAAGTTCATAAAATTTAATATGAGAATAGCAATGCTTCATTCTTTCCATATTTATTAAACTTTTATATTTGGAACAAAATACTTTGGAAACTCGATTATAGTTTTGTTGTATCCAGAACAGCAGCTTTTGAGCCTTTATTAGGAGTCTTATGACTTTACTGTAGCACAGATGATAATGGTGTCCTTGATTTCAATGACTTTCTCCAGCACTGGAAGATGTCAGAACTCTTTCTGTGAATATTCTATACATCTTTGTCAGTATTTCTTGCTGTGTGGAGCTCAGCTGGCAATGTTTACATATAACCCACTCACTGTACCTAATTATTCAGAGAGATTTCTGCAGTGATGTCTGTGCTGAAACATACCAGATAGAGAATATAAACCAAGGGCTTAGGTGTGTATGTTCATGGATGCCAAAAGAACAATAAATAAATAAAATCATTTATTCATAATAATTTATAAATATTTACTAAGTAAAATATAAGGGTAAGAAGTGATGTCTTTGGGCCAGCAGACTGAGATGAGGGATTTCTAAGATGAATTGGAAGTTTGAAAGTGAAGGTTAAATTTCAGGGTGTGGTCATTTCGCTGATTTCATCACTTTCTGTCCTTCCATTAATGAATAGTGAGTAGTTGGATTTGAAAAAAACTTCTACTTAGTCACTTAATTTTTTTCAGCCATAGGGCAAACACCCAGTTTTGCAGGTTGCAGACTCAGATAGGTGTGCTGAGAGGCCAAAGCTGTCAAACAGCTGTGGCTAGTGGTGTACTCTGCCGCTGGAGTGAGAGACTCTGGGAATGCCACCAGAGTCTGGAATAGTCAGAAGACCTGGGAGATTATAAGGTTCATGACCTCTTCATTATCAAACCATATGACATTCTTGTGCATGACTTTTGGTGAACAAAACTCATTTTCAAAATTCATTTTCAAGTTGTGTTTGTTTGATCTATGGCCCATCGAAAATGTAACTAGAAATTTTCAATAGCTGAGAGTTGAGAGTGGTGTGGTGTAGAGTCACAACCATTTTTTAAAGTAAAAATCTTACAGGCAAACTCTCTAGGAAATTGTGAAGCAAATTGCCTCATCTAAATCCTTTCCCTGTGTTCCAGTAAGATTTTCTTGTTCATGTATATGTATTATAAGAGGTAAAAACAACCTAAAAACCAGAAATGGATGAATGTTTTTTCTTTGACATTTCAGAAATGGCTCAAGTTAGATAACAACTGGTTAATTTAAAAATTATTCATATTTTGATAGCTTGGGATAAAAAAAAATCTTTAAGAGTAGCTTTAAGGTTTTTCCTGCTAATTTCTGTAGATAATATTGTTAATATATACAGCATTCCTGCAATGTAGATCAGTCTACTTAAAATGCACTCAGTTGATTTTTATAAGTTATTTATGATGAGGCTGAGAACTAAATGCTGAACATCTCTAAGGCTTCATACCATGAGAATCACAATTTTTGCTCTTTTAATATATTTTGATGTATAGTTAATAAAAATTGGGCTGATTTCATATTCAGCAAGCAATTATCTTCTTTCTCTCCCCGAAACATTGCAGGATGCGATTTATGCACTATGCTTAGATATTATCGTCTCCACTTCATTTTAAAATGATTAGATTGTAAATTATCTGGATATAATTTTAAAAAGAAGCTAAGATGTTGAAATGAAAACTAAGTATTTTGTCTAAGGGGACCAGCAATAAAACCACTGAAAAATTCCTTTTGTTGCCTTGTCCAAGAAATGGTTAAGTGCAAATATTGGGGGTTTTTTTAGCTCAAAATTTGGTAATATTGAAAGCAGAATAGCTATAAATTAATTAATTAACAAGTCGTCCTCATGAGCTGTTACTTAACTACTTTGCAGTGGCCTATTATATCATAAATATGGCCTATTATAGATAGATGTTCTAATGTTATGTTAGGTTGTCCTACATGCTAACTATAATTAAGATAAATTAGTTCCTTAGAAGATGTTCCACCAGACTGACTATGTCCAGATATTTACATTGCACAAGTATATTCAGGAAGCAACCGAAAATATTCAGCTGAAAGTAAACACTATATTTTTTTAAATCAATAGTTAATCTTGATTATTCTAAATTTTGTAGGATTTTTTTTCTGAGATATTATTTCTCTATGCCTATACCTTATTAACATGCCGAAAGTGTGTCCTTTGGCTGCCTGTGCAGCCAGGGTGGAGTAGCAGGAGGAAAGAGGAAAGACTTAAAGCAAAAGTCCATGTGGATCTATAGCTCTGAAATGCAGAAGAGCACTTCTGTACCTTTTGGGTTAGTTTCTGTACTCTACACACACAATTCTCTACAAAAGGATCCAGAGCTGAACCTTGAAGGTTTGCCTGTGTCCTCTTGTGTCCCATCTGCCAGTTTTACTGCAGGAAGGCACAATTAGATTCTTATGGTTAATCTTTCATTGTGATTATTTGAAGAATGTTGGCAATACTTTTCAGTATGACATGAATAATTTCCTTAGACCTTTCAAACCTTTGATGCATGACAAGCTGATCTTAAACTGAACCTGAACACCTCCTGTAGTTACTCAAATAGGAAGTAAGGATGGAGCTTGAGACAGTGATCTGGAAAACAGTGGGTGTCTACATAAGAAGAGCTTGTGGTAATCAAAATCCAGAAACATAAAATGCTACTGTTTTTAAATTATGACTTGTTTACTTCTGAATTAATTTTTTGAGCATGGTGTGTTTTCTAGTGATTTATTAAAAACAGTTTTATTTAAAAATACAGAATTGTAGAATGGGGAAAGCATTCTGTTCTTTAACTTCTTTCAGAAAGATCTCAATTTTTAAGAAGAGTTGTTGGCTCCTTCTTTGGAAGGTGGTTCCAGAATCCCCTTCCTTTGATGGGTGTAGGCTTCATTCTATGAAAAGTAGATTTCTTTTTTTACAACTAACCCCAGAATTAAATAATATTTTTCTGAAGAGTTATCTGTGAAGTCTGGTTTCTAGACAATATCCCTGTTCTAATGTGCTTGTGCACATTAAGCTACCTTGTATGATATGCCCAAGAGTGGAAATTTTGCTGCTTCTCTTCTGTTTTTTTACTACCACTGTACATTAAATCAGAGACATAAAAAGAAAGCGTGCCTAGGCATCAAACCAAGTCTTCCCTTCTGCCTTATGTCTCAGATGCAGTACCATTGCCCTCCGGCTTTGCTGTACTGAGATGCAGTACCCACACTGTTTGGATGTGCTCTTGCAGATGATTGGTTTTCGTGCAGTTTGGTGCAGCGTGGCAAGTTTGGTGACTAAACTTTTTTAAAGTCCTTTTATTGTCCTTCTGTCCCAACTATTCTATAGATGCATGGGAGCCTACAGCAGAATTTGTTAGGGACAGCATACCTTTAAAGATTTTAGCTAAGTTATAAGGAATCTTCCTGTCCCACTTTTATTTGTCCAGCCCAGAAGTAACTCTGCTGAAGTCCTTAACACTGTATCAGTATGAAACTAGCACCTCTTCTTGCCCTTACATTTTATTCTTACAGCTCTCAGGCCTCATGAAGTCATTTATTGTAAAGCACAAGCAGGGCCAAGTCTTGCTTTTCCTCTTTGTTCTCCTAGTGCAAGTTGATGGGAGAGCATGTGGTGTAATGCACCATGATAGTCAGAGATCAACAAAACGTCAACTGGAATATTTTTAAGGTTTAATTTGAATAAAAATCATTAAGCCACTTCGTGGGATGCATATTGTACGGGTTTTTCCATCCAGGTTCAGTGGTAATGTCAGGCATGTACCAAAAAAGAGGCATGTGTGAACCTACCTGATTTTATCAGGGATCTGAAAGCTCATCGAGCACATTTAGTGATGAGCAGGCAAAAATTCTGTCTGGTGGAGCCCGCTCTGTACTATTTTGCTTTGTCACAGTACTGGAGTCCAGAGCAGATGGCACCAGAAAGTGCCCTCTGGCCTCTGAGCCAGAGAAGAATTAAAACCCTGTGGGCTAAAGATTCATCTGGAGGCTGAAGTCCATGACAGTCTTAAGGTAGCTCTTGTCTCATTCATTGAGAACTGAGCAAGTTAGGCCATCTTGTTTGTAACTGAAATGGCACAGTGCTGGCTCTTTTTTTTCCCCCTTTGCATTTGCTGGACCTTTTTTAACCATCTGTAGATTTCTGTCCAGCATGAATACATGGTTTTTTTCCTGGTATTCTGGCTTATTCAAACACTACTGTAGTTCAGTCATTAAACTCAAGAAAGTCACCCTCTGATTGGACTGTTTGTTTAATGAGGCTAACCAGTTTTTTATAAAAATCCAGATTTTTCTGCTCAGCCTTCTTCAGTATATAAATCAGTTCCAGTTTTATACCGAGTTGGAATCAGGTATAGTCATCTCCTTAGCTGGAGAGTCAGAAAATGAGAGGGGGGCAGGAAACCAGACAGCGGGAAACCTCTTAATTGTTTTTCTGTCAGGTTTCCAAATCTGCTCTTCATCTTCATCAGTCCCATGGCAATGAGGTGGGCCATCAAGAAGATTTCTTGGGCTGTCAGGACTTCTGGTGTCGCCAAGCAAAGCAGTAATGCCCTGTGCCCCGGCTGCAGTGGCAAACATCCTATTTGGTACAAGCAGATGAAGCCTGTAAAAAGCTAGTAAAAAATAAATTTAATTCCTTTTCATCTTTGAGCTACTTATTATTAACATTTGCCTAGAATAAAAGGTTAAGAACATTAAGACAAGGTGGTTCAACTTGATTTTTTGAATCAGAGAAAGAAACAACTGGACTAGGGGGACTTGAAAGAGTTGGAATGGACATTGGGAAGTAAGTTATAGCATACAGATGGAAGTTAGTCTGCATTTCAGTTTAAAATAGTAACACAGAAAAAAAAATTGAAAATTAACATCAGTACTTCAGTGGCATGCAATTATCTTTAAATAATTTCATTTTAATGTTAGTTCTACCAACCGTAAATTGCAATGGTCAGAAAGGCTTTTTGTGGTAACTTTTATACGTTATTAAACATTAATAGAAATATTCATTTATGACAGTGAATCAAACTAAGATACTTATCAGATTTAAATAAAGAATGAGTGATGAATCAGATCAGAGAATAGGCAAGTCAGTCTTTTTTATTTTACATCATCTTCTAGATTTGTTGTACTTCAGTGTGTACATACACGTGTTCTCATATATATGTGTAACACATATTTGAGTCATTTAGAATCTTTGCCTTAATTTTCTTTCTTACTTTTTAATGAAAAGTTTTCAGATTTTAATGAAATGTGCTCAGATTGATTAGACTTTTTTTAAAGGAGCTCAAAGAGCTACACAATTCTCATGAGATACAGGAACGCAATTATTATGGCTTGAATTATTTTGTTTCACAAACTGGAGAAGTTTGCATAAGTGTTATTAACTACAGCAGCTAAATTCAGAGGTCATATTAAGAGAAAAACCTCTTAATTATATTTTAAACCATGGGAATAATTTTTTTTAAAGACCTTTAAGAGGATTTCTGTAGCAAGCCATAGTGTAGTCATAGTGTAGAACAAGGTAACAGAGATTAATCTAGTGTTGAAAGTGCTGCTTAAAAAAAGTCTTCCTGTAAACACACGTCAATATGGTGATAGACCAATATTGTGATACGCCAAGTACGTATTGCCCTACTTGAGCAGATTCATCAATAAAACAGACGCATGTGCAGAAAGGGTCACGAGCAGAGTGTAAGGAAAGAAATGAGTAGGACAAGAGCAGAGAGAAGTTTAATTCAAAACAAATGAAAACATCAGAGTACAGCTGCCAGATGCTGCATGCAGGAGCAGGATGAGGACAAAAAAAGAGCTTCAGGCATTTGGAATCTCCTCCAACCCATCTGTTTTCTATGAATATTAGTTAGTGCTTAGAAATTAAGTATTTAGGCCATGCCTACACCTCACATCACAATATGGCACAGCAGTTTACCCCAGGAAGCTGGCGGTGCAGTGAGGCCAGACCCTGGGCCTGTCTCTGTGTGTTCCCAGTGTTCAGGCTCTTGCAGATCTTCGATGCTTTAGAGAACATTGATTCCCTAGGCTGGAGTCCAGTGGCGCTGCCTCCCCAGACTGCAGAGTCTCAAATGATTGGCTGCAAGTAGAGGTTTGGATGAGGGTGTTTTCTTCTCTCATCTCAGGTCATTCAATGTGTCGGTATATTTTTCCCAAAATTGCAGCCTGGATGGGTTAGAAATTGCTGTAAGAGTAATGTTTGGAGATGGTTGATATTAAAACTTTGGGGAATTAAAAAAAGTTAAAGAGCTTAACTAAGTTTTCCAACTGTCACCACCTGGTTGACCAAGGGAAGCCAGTTGATGTAATCTTTTTGGATTTCAATAAAGCTGTAGATACTGTCTCTCACAGGATGCTTCTAGACAAAATGTCTGGCACACAGCAGGATAAACCCATCATGCAATAGGTGAGCAGCTGGCTTATGGTTGGGCACAAAGGATTACTGTGAATGGGGTGACATCAGGCTGGTGACTGGTTAAACAGGGCTCTGTTTTAGTGCCAGTGCTCTTCAGCTTCTTCCTAAATAACTCGGATATGGACTCAAAGACATATTAAGTAGGTTTGCTGATGCACTAAATTGTGAGGAGATGCTGACTCCCTCAGAGCCAGAGAGGCCCTGCAGAGATTTCGACAAATGAGAGGGCTGGACAATCACCAATTTTATAACGTTTTTCAAAGACAAATGCCAGATTCTTCACCTGGGACGAGACAACCCTGGATGCACAGATTGGAAATGAGATGCTGGAGAGCAGTGCTGCGGAAAGGGATCTGGGGGTTCTGGTTGAGGGAAAGTTGAATGTGAGTCAGCAGTGCCCTGGCAGCCAGGAGGGCCAACCCTGTCCTGGGGGCATCAGGCACAGCAGCACCAGCCAGGCACAGGAGGGGATTGTCCTGCTCTGCTCAGCTCTGCACTGGGGCAGCCTCATCTTGAATACTGTGGGCAGTTTTGGGAGCTACAATGTAAGAAAAAGTGATTAAAGAGCATCCAAAGGAGAGCTACGAAGATGGTGAAGGATCTTGAGGGGAAGCTGTGTGAGGAGCAGCTGAGGTCACTTGGTCTGTTCAGCCTGGAGGAGAGGAGACTGAGGGGAGACCTCATTGCAATTACAACTTCCTTGTGTGGGGAAGAGGAGGGGCAGGCACTAATCTCTTCTGTGTGGTGACAGTGACAGGACCTGAGGGAATGGGCTTGAGTTGTGTCAGAGGAGGTTTAGGTAAATATTAGACAAATGTTCTTCACTCAGAGGATGGTTGGGCACTGGAAAAGGCTCCACGGGGAAGTGGTCACAGCACTAAGCCTGACATATTTAAAGAAGCTTTGGGTTATGGCTAGGGTTAGGGTTGAGAGATCTAAAGAGCCTTGAGCTGCAGGCACACTGGTGCTGGAAAGAGCCTCCCAAGGCTGTTGTGAGAAGGCCCTAACATGGCTGCTCCTCCACCTTTCTCAGCTGGAGAAGCCAGCTACTCTGCTCAGGTAATTAACTAGGGCCAGGGTTAGGGTTATGGCTAGGGTTAGGGTTGAAAGATCTAAAGAGCATTTGGACAATGCTCGCAGACACATGGAGTGACTCTTGGGGATAGTCGTGTGCTGGACTGGGAGATTTTTGATGGTTTTTGGAGGACCCTTTCATATCAGGATATTTTATGATTGTATTTTAAAATATAGGTTAAGGGTTCATTTTTTGTTACACATAAATGTAATGATATTCTAAAAAGCACACAGTAAAGTATGAGACCAGTAAAATCAGAAAATGAATAGATTTGAAGGGTTAAATATCAGATGGAGGCCTTCCAATAATGGGTGTCTTGAAGATAAATGTCAGTGGATTTGCTGTGTCCTTTGGACCTTTAGAGGCCGGAGCACTGTCCCTGAGACATTATTTAAATAATTTGCAACTTAAAGAAGGAAGAAAATTTTCTGAGCCTCTAAAGTCAGCCTCTCAACTCCTTAAGTAAACATGATAAAGCTTTCAAAAATGCTGACAAGCTAATTCCATTCAACTCCAAATGGATATATAGATGCACAATATGTTAAAATGCAAGTAATTTTTATTTGAAAGACCACATTTTAATTTTTAACCTACCTTTAAGAACCCAGGTTTACAAAGACAGGAACTACAAGTTACACCTGACACTGGATCACATATGAGTTCCCCTGTTAGGGCAGTGCAGGTACTCCCACTTTGCTAGTCCCCAATCAAAGAATCATTGAGTTGGAAAAGACCTCTGAGATTATCAAGTCGAACCTTCAACCAAATACCACTATGTCAACTAGAGCATGGCACTGAGTGCCATGTCCAGTCTTTCCTTAAACACCTCCAGGAATGGTGACTCCACACTAATTATCTCCACACTAATTATCTAGGAACCTTAGACGATTCCTTCTTAACACAAATGTTTTTGCCCCTGGTCTTATTTCAAAGCTGAAATGAATTTGTGATTTTGTGATAACCAAGAGACTGAAAAAACCTTTTTTTTTTCTCTTTACAAAAATCTGAGTGGTAGAATGACTGACTACAAGTGGAACAATAGATGTTGTGTTGGTGTCGGCTTTTAGCAGAGGACATGATTTTCAGTGTCCTGAAAGTCCATTTGATTTAGTTACTGGCTTTGAAATTACCTGAGTGAAGAGCGTTCTTTTTTGTCCCTCTCCTCCAAAAAACCAAAATATGTGTCTCAGAAAATTGTTTTCCATAGAGGGCTAATTTTGTTGTCAATGTGTACCAAAGGCCTGTCCTTGATCATTGTGTGCACCATCATACAAACCTCATGCATCCAACGAGTGCTTGCAATTGCTTTACAGTACATGGCCCTATTTGAGTCAGTATATGCAGCTATCATTATTACTATGTTAATGCTTGGAGTTCTGTAGTGAAGCTCTGACCTTGTTGTTCCCAGCCTGATTCTCCCTTTGCCATGGACCTCGTGTGATCACAGGACTGAGTTCTTAAGAGGGTACAGTGTTTGGTCAGGATGCTAGATGTTTAGGCTTATGGTGAATACACAAATATGGACTGAGTTCAGACTGTTTTGTCAGTTTAGTACAGAGTGACCAGGGGAGAGTACAAACAAATATTCTGTCTTGAAAAGCAATTGTCTGTGTTAGGTAAACTTTTGAGTTTGCTGGGAAGAGATGTATTCCAGTGTGATTGTGGCTCAATTAAGAGGCCTGGTTATACTGGCTTTTCTTTATGCTAACATACGAGTGTTTTACTTTGTATAAACAGGTTTTATAGCATAGGTATATAATAGCTACTAACTTTTATGCAAAAATCATTTCTCTGGCTGAGGCAGCAGTTTGACATGACAAAGTCAAAGTAGCCACCTTCCAAAAAGGCTCTTATTTCATAATAGGAAGATGAAACAAAACCGAAAAACTACTGCTTATTTCTTTTGGATGCAAAGGGGCTTGTATATAAGATTTACTGGTTTGTATACACAATACATACTATCAAAATTGTGTGGAAAGAGGAATAATGCAAGATTTTAAAACAGTCTGTCTATCTGGTCTAGTATATTCTATCCAGGACTTTCAAATACCATTTAAAGAAGGAAGAATATCATAAAAGGGGAAAAGTTTGCATAATATACTCCTACAATATTCTGTCTGTCCCCAGAAATTTGTTAATTTGGGAATTCCCAAATCACATCTGCTATCTTTGGGTTTAATTGTGTTTTGGAGATTTCTGTATTGCTTGATTGTGTAATTGCTTTTGAATTAATTCAAAGAAAGTTGACATCCTTACATAATCAGCAGTGAGATCCATGGTACCTTTGCCTACTGTGGAGTGAGCTTTGATGGCAATCGCCAAATTTTACTTTTTCCCCGTAAAGGCACAGACAACACACAAACTGAATTTCTTTTGAGTAAACAGATGTGAAACTTGTGCTTCATATGCATCTTAATTTTAAATGAATGCTCTCTTTTGGACGCATTGCATAAGTAACCTGTTCCTCAAGAGACTCTTCAAGCAGAATATATGCAGCTTGGGAACACAAAGGCTAATTTATTACTTAATATATGCAATAGATAGGACTAAAAAGCTACCAAGTACCCCTCTCAAAAAGGTGTTTCACGTGTCCTGCTGCTCCACAGTGGGCATCGGCCACATCAGCTGTATTTTACCTTCTCAAGAATTACGCTGTTGTCTGCACTTTTCTTTCTCTTACCTGTAGGTCACATAGTGTTTTACACTTTTCTGACACTTTGTATGAATAAACCCGAGCAGCAGTCAGAGCTGGGCTGAACTAAACTGAGTCTGGCCCCACACAGACAGCTGAGTCCTGGGCTGAGGGGACACTACCAGGGTTTGGCTGTGCCACCATAGTAGAGTACGGCAGAAGTGAAACACCTGAAGTGCAGGTCAGAGCTGGTTCCTCCTCACTGCTTCTGGGGTCAGTGCAGGGCCTGTCACTGGTACCCTTCCACCTATGAGGGGAGAGAACAGAAAGCCCAGAACTGTTTAAATTGCCTTAGTTGGTGACATCAGTGTCTATAGGATGGCATCGTGACATTTTCTGGTGAGTTTTCTGTTTCTTTCCTAGTAATGCTTACCAGGTTGGGGTTTATTTTCTCTGTCAATGAGCAATAAGTTGATTTTCTTGTTGGCTTCCTCAAAGAACTCCAGAAGAATTGGGAGACATGGTTTCCTGCTAATGAGCCCAACTAATCTTTCCTTGTATATCACACTTAACAAATGACAAGAATATATTGGCAGTTTTGAGTTACCATTCCACTGAAGATTTAATTTTAAAGGAATAATTACTGCTTTTTCTCATAACATATCTAAATACCTTAATTTCTTTGCTTATTTTTTCCACAGAAAACAATACTATTACATGCTGTGATCATTTCCTAATAATTGACTTACTGTTACTAAACATGTAGCATCAATGACTGCAAAAGAAGATAGCATACATAAAGAATATAAAAATGCTGTAGTTTCTAGTCTGTGCACAAAGAATTATTACAGAGAAATACCTCTTACTAAGTAAATTTCAGTTGCGCCTTGACTACTAAACATTTATGGTGTAAAATAATATATTTTAATGCATTTTTATTAATTACTGTGGCAAATTTCTTAGACATAATATGTATCTATGAAATATGGTCTGTCAAATCAATTAGGATGCTTAACCATGAGTCTGAAGTTATTTATTCTGAGCCCACGAGCAACAAAGTAGATTTTGAGACGTATTTACAAAACTACAGTGTTTTGTGGTCTAAGTTTACAAAACACTAGAGAAAATTGTTTAAAAAGCAGAAAATAGGTTTTAAATTATTAATTGTAACATTTTGTAATCAAAAACATAAAACTTAAGTGGAAAACAATAAAACCAAATTAATATAATTTATTTTACTTCCCCTTCTTCCTTCTGGGGACATCAGAGCAGCTGTAATTACTGTATGCAAGCATTTCTGCTTGCCAGGGAAAAGCTAAATACACGTAATTGATAGCAACAGCTCAGTTTCTCAAGTGAGGAGAATGAGTGCTTGTGCTTACATCCAGTAATTGCAGCCAGTTTTCTTTTCCCAGTTTGCAGCAAGTGACCTTGCCATGGCTGCAAAGAAAGATAGCTCTTTCCTTCATGAGCTGGAGGGGGTAGAAAATAAAGATAAATTTATTTTATCCAGGATAAATAAATCCAAGAAGATAAATCCAAAAGAATATGAAGCTTATGGAAATTGAAGTGAATATTTTCTAAATGAGGAAACAGAAGCTAATGTCACTATAGTCTAAATAATATCTCCTTATCTGTGCGCAGTGAATTTCACTTAGGTTGTAGCCTGTTGTCCATCTGAAAGATGGACACCCAAAAGAGTGTGAACTAGATGTAGAGAGAGGATGCCTGCATGTAATATGGCACATTCTCTCCAGTTTCTGGGAATAGAGAGACACTAGGATATGTCCTCCTTAAAATATCTTCTCCAGGTTGCAGATCAGCAAGAATGCGCACTCTGGTTTGGCTCCTCTGATTTGAGAAGGAAAATTGTTTGTTCTTGTCAAAATGGTTGTTTAGCGTTAGCCACATCGGCACCTGTGATAAAGGCATTTGGTACATTGTATCAAATGTTTGGGCAGCTGTGCAGATACAGGAGTTTGGATGGTTTTTGGCAGAGTAACAATTTTGTTTGCTGGTTTGATGGTCACCACATTTTGGGTTTGCTGCCCCGGTGTGAGCTGTTTCCCATGGCAGCGTATGTTTGTGTGAGGAGAGGCTGCTCCTATCCAGGAACTTAACAAAGCTGAAATATTGCTTGAAAAGTAGGAGCAGATGAAAAATACATGAGGTAGCATCATTTTTCCATGTGGATTACTATTCTTAAATTATCTTTTCTGTATGGTTTCTCCTGGAAGGCTGTCTGTGACATCTGTGGATATATGACAGTGGGAGGCTTCTTTCTCCATCAAAGCAAGTTCACAGAGGGTGTTTGGAGAGCTCATTTAAAGCTGCCCATTAGAGTTAGCATACTTAATACCCACTTTCTGCTCAACATGGTGTAACTGCATGACATAGTTGAGTTGAACTCAAAATTATTGTTCTCAGCTTGTAGTAAGCTTTGAAAGCTGCTGCTACTGCTAAAAGCTGGAGAAGAGTCAAAAAGTCTGAAGGCTCTTTGATTTTTTCCACCCATATGAGATACCTCTGGTTGCGAAACTACCATTGCCTTTATCTAGAGCTCAGCACAGCTACAACTGGACCAGTAGTATTCCCAAGTCTAGTTCCTTTTTGACTGCTGCTGAGAAGGGGATTGATATTTTTGGAGGCTTTACTCATGCTAAAATGTGGGGAGGGTTGAGTGGTAATGACTGATTTAGACCCTGTTTTTCTGTATGTGCTGTTACTTTTCCCAATGTTCATCACTTTCTATTATCAGAACTGAATTTCATCTGCTATTTTACCATTTTACTTTCAGTTACTTGGTATTATGATCTCCTGTAATTCTTCACAGATATCTTAGATCTTACTGCCTTGAAGAATGTTCTCTCTTCAGCACTCTTCATCATCTCAGTGTTGTGCTTGCTTTCCTCACCCTTACGGATCTGCTGAACAGCAAAATATCTGAGGGCTCCTTCTGGTAGCCTTGTTCCATTGTCAAAATCAACCCATTATGCCTACACTTTGTTTCCCTTATTTTCTGCTTATAAATCTACTAAAAGAGATTATTGGAGGAGACAATATTTGCCAGGGAAGCGCCCTGTTAGCCATAGGTAGAGGCTGCATGCAGGTCTCCAGTATCCCTTGCTTTGTGAGTTTCTGGGTTTGTTTCCTTCACAGAGCCAGTCAGCTGAGGAGGATGCTTCAATAAAACACTTTTATGATTCGGCTGTTTTTCCCCCTTTCTAGATTTGCCAGTGGACTACAGTAAATAAGCAGACAAGCAAAAATACCATTTTCATTATAGCTATAGCATTTTAGATAAAAGGAAGCCTGTATCAGGACTGAATTCCAGGGCAAGATAGCAATAAATGTAAGAAATTTGGTGATTTCCAGCTTTAGCTTTTGGGACCCATCTATTGCAAAAGCCTGCTATTTAGATTTGTAGTAAATGTGTATCCCATTTTATCTGGCCAATAAAATCACTGTGTGGTAGAATGTGAAGATGGTAGCACACAATAAGGAAATTTTCCATTCTGTGTTGAGTAGACAGAAGAGTGAGTACAACAGATGATATTCCAGATGGCCTGCTCTACCTGCTTTAAAGTAAAACAAACATGATGTTAGGATTAGGATAATCGCAGCAGTATGGTTGCTGGCTGTAAAATTATACTTTCTTCCTTCACTTCTTCAAGTATTATTGAGGTTTACTGAGTAATTTCAACTTCTGGAGTAAACTGGAGAGATGATAAAGGTGAAAAGCAACTTAAAGAAAAGTGTTACCATGAAAGTGTTTCAAACTCCCCAGTACTGCCATTTCCAAGCTGTGCAGCCGGATAAATGCTCATGCAGTGACTTGTCATGGAAGCACTAGTGGCATCCAGTTAGACAATTTCCAATCTGACAGCTTCAAAGTCACCCAAAGATCTTTAATACTCAGCAATTTGAAGGTGGCAACGTGGGATTGCCTTACTTCCTGATGCAATTCATCTTATCTTTATGTTATGGGCTTCATCTTGGTAGAACAGGATTTCTTTTACTGCTGCATTGACAATGAGATTCAATGGCTGCCTCCAGCTGGTGTTGCCTTTTTTTGTTGCTCTGTGTGATATCCTAATTGACATAGAATTCTGGAATCTGCTTGCGATTATCATCTGTATACTTTAGCAAAAGAGTCTGGGATCATTAGGATTGCATAGCTGACTTCCTGCAGTGCTTATTAGGGATGAATTAGTGTTTATTTGTAGCATTGACAACAGAAGCTGAAACCACATATCCTATTTTATATAAGAGAAATCTGAAATCTCAGCTGGTTACAAATTGTTATTTCTATATTAAATTTGTCATCAGGTTTTTAACGGGTTGTGCTCAATTTGGTCTCTTGATACCCAGCATTAACACAAGACAAATGCAGTTAGGATGTTAATTGTCACACTTACTAGATGAAAATTTTATGGCAGTAACAACTGTCTAGCATTCAGCTGCCCTCTAGATGTATTATTTCAATTAGAAGGAGTGACTAGTTTTTAAATTAGTACATTTTCAAGAATAATTTCAGCCATTTGTGAGGTTGCTCTTTCCTCTTGTAGATGTAAATGAGAGCAGTTAAATGCTAGATTCTTCTCTCAGTCACTTACTGTTGTTGGGTCTTTCTACTATCAGCAGAACTGAGAATATTGGATTTTTGTAGGGCTTTTCATATAAAAAACCTGACAGTAACCTCTCCAACAGAAATTATGGTGTTTTATTTGTATTTTCCCCTGAGACACAATCTTTCTGAAATATTAATGAAAAGGCCAGTTCTGAAAAGTGAGAAATTGTGTATTTATTTCCATTTTTCAGCTTCATTGTTTTGTTGAATGCCATACTGTTTTCTGAGGGGGACCATAAGTGAGACTCTGTAGAGACAGACATTCTATGTATCAGAGAAGATAAAACTGAAAAACAGACCCTGTCACTAAATCAGAAATTGTTTCAAAACTATGCTCTTTATAAGCACTTTGTCTTACACTTTGCAGCTTTGCTCCTAAAAGGAATAGATACAGATCCTGTCATTTTGATATGTCAACATGTTAAGAACCAGGGACTAGGCTCATCACAGATAACTTTATCTGAGTTACATGAGCTAGGTGTATAGTCTGCTTTGCCACTCTTAGGAGGGGGCAAGTGAAAGAAGGCAATCAAACACTCAGTAAGATGTTTAGATCTTAGGTAGGCTGACCTGTTTTCCAAATCAGTAGATCTCTGTCCTCCAACTATACACAGTGTCTTGCGTGAGTCTGCTCTTAAGTTTGTAATAACAGGGCTCCAGGATGTGCCTTTGCTTCTAGTTTATGCAACCGTAAAAATACGCATTTGAAAAATCACCCATTAAAATGTGATTTCCTCAGCATTAACTTGATTAGTTTGTTAAAAAAAAAGCCCACGTTTAAAATCATTAGGTGTTTTAAATTAAATTTTCAGACCGTGAATGCTTTTCTTGAATAGATATTTTAACATCGTGCTGCTTGTCCATTGGGCCTGTACAGCATGCAAATAGCCACTATAAACTATAAGATATTACATCTTCTGTAGCAAATCTTGGGGTTTGAGCCAATTGTTTATAGCCCAATTAAAGTGATAATCAACATCCTGTATACTTTCTAACAAAGCAGAAGAGACAGTCCCTAACTAAGGGAACTTTAGGTCTAAACTCCACAAATTAGGACACTGTAGCAATGTAGAAAAGTTTCTAAATTATTTATCAAACTGTTAGTATTTTTATCTCTGTCAGTGCTGTTAGAATAAATCTTCTTAATGGTAACAATTTATTTAAAGATCTGTAGACAAAGAAAAATAATCAAAGCAAAATATAAGCTCAGTGTCATTACTAGTAAAATGTGTCACTTGTAACAACACTCAATCCCACTCATATTCCCAATCCCAACATGGCAGAAAAGAATATTCTAGCACTAATCCTAATATCCCCTGGGGAAAAAGCCTCAAAGAGCAAGTTTTTAAAATACGTTTGTCTTTAAATATACTAATTTTTATATATTACCTAATTATATTAGATGAATGACTGCGCTACAAACAAGAGAACCAAAACGTCTTTGATTTAATGGCATTTAGTTTGTATTTCTATCTCAGTTTAATGAAATACTGTATTTCATTACGTATGAAAGATACGTAAGATCAAATGTATTAAACTGAAGAAAAGAAAAAACAGTAAAGCAAGTTTTATTAGGGAATCTTACCAAGTTTTTATCTACTTAAAACAGTCCAGATCTGGACAGGTTAGCGCATCACAAGCATTAGTACTATAATATCCAACTAAGAGAAAACAGCCATTCTCCACATGAGGGACAAAAGATCTTCTACATATTCACTGTAGAAATTTCTGGTTCTGTTAGTCTTCTTGAAGTCTCACGTTTTTCTGTTCATTTCAGCAAGATTTCTAAACCTTAGAATCTCACATGGAAGCAGCTTCTTCACAGTGCAAAGTCAAGCTGGCTTAACTTTATTAGCAGTTAATGAGTTTTGTCTCACTGTTGTCAAGATAATGCTGTTGTCTACAAATAGGAGAGTAGCAGAAGAAAGATGCTGGGTTTCTAAGCAAATGATGGAGATTAAGAGTTATTCATTCTTTAGAAAAATCTGTATATATTTTGTCTCAAAAAAAGAGATGTAAAATGGGGGGAAAAAAAGTGCAAATAGATTTTAATTCTTAGGAAGAATTAAAGCAGCAGTCTCACCAGGAAAGATGGCCTATATAAAACTGTCTTACCTTTAATATCAGTTGAATGTATTCCTTGCAAGTATCATTTATTATAGCATTTACTATGTATTTTCATTAATTGATCAAAATCTCAAAATTATGGCCAGGCCCTTGTATGAATTAAACCAGTCAATTACTTTACAGTGACAAAGGACTTAACTTTGATTGGTGCTGAACATCTGTAACTACTACTGAGACCCATTGGAATGAAATGACAGGTTATGAGCATCCCTACCAATTGACATTTGGTGGAAATAAAAGGAGTTTAGCACCTCTCTGGTGGTTTAATCAGTATCAAGAAAAATTAAATTCTATATTGCATTATAAAAATCATGCTATCTTCAGTATTAAGTGCACATCCTTCCAGGGCATTAAGAGAAGCCATGAGATTTGCAGTTTGTCCCTTTACCTTTGAGCATCTTCAGCAAGAAGTAAAAGGGGTTTAATAGAGAGCCTATGCCACTGAAGTTTATGTTCTGTGCTCTACAGTTTGTTCATATAGTGTATGTTACTTTTTTCACACAGACCCTTAATAAAATTTCTATTTTATAATAGTTATTTACTGAAATAATAGTTAATTACCTTTTGCTAGTCTTCAGTCTTATTTCTCACAAACATTTACAAATGTTTCTCCATAAAAGAAGTAATTTTCCAACAATTACACTCTACTGAAGTTACTGTTTGTACCAAAATTATTTACAGGAATAGGTGAAGGAACTGTCGGATACTGCTGAGAAATTACAGCAATGCAGTTACTGAAAATCAAAATAATCAAAGTGGACTCCATGCTCCGCTTTTGGAAATGTTCATCCTCCGTCTTAAATGAACAAAGTTCTATTCAAATCAATTTTTAGCCATGACTCAGTCTCCAAATTCAGTCTAAATCGTTAGGATGCATACAGATCACTGTAGGGTGCCAATTTTGTGTAACTGTGCCAATGATAATAAAATTGAATAAGAGTCCAAATGTGAATTGCTGTAAGATAGTAAAGCTGAGGCAGTGAAAGACTGGAGGTGCTTTCAGCTGGTTACATAGAGAAATTTGATATAATTTACAGTAAAACCTTAGTCTGTACCATGTAAATGGAAAAGAGACCCATCCTAGGAAACTCCATTGCAATTATCTGATGTTGCTGACTAGAGCAGATGTCACGCTTTGCCAATTGTCTTCTCCAGAAGACAAAAGAAAGGGATGATGGGGGAATTGTCATCAGTGTTTGCTCTACTATTTTTAACCCACTCAGGACTTCTGTTCCTTGTACTGTCTAGCACATTTCATGGTTTTCCCCTTCATGCTTACAATGTCTTTAGAAGCAAAATCTGTTTGTAAATAACATTGCTAAGGTGGCCTGCAGGCCCACCAAAACCCAGTAGGGCATGAGCAGACTTTTACCATCACTGAACCACTCAGTGTACTGTAAAGTGTGAACTTTGCTGGAAATGCCTGATTATCTTAAGATCCAGCAAAACCACTATTACCATAATGTGTGATGTACTATCACAGCAAAGAAGTGAACTGAAAAGGCATTGCATTTCCCCCATGGAAAGAAGCAGTTTATACCACAGCAGATGTTTTAAGGCTTTTTTTGTCCCCTCTTGGAGACTGGCAGCCTCCTGGATTTTCTTCCTATAGAAAATGCCCTTTCATGACAACACCCTTCGTTGGCTCCAAATTGCTGCAATCAGTTCCTGGCAGAACAGTGAGAACTGGTCTCCTGGAAGTTAAGTATCTGAGGAGGGCAGAGAACAGTCAGGGCTTGGCAGCTATGACAGGGTAAGTCTAGTTACTTCATCCTGGAGCTTGTAGGCTATGAAATATTTCTTCTGTCTAATTGCCAGAGACCAGAACAGAACAGATTGTAGGATCTAGCTTCCATCACTAGTTTCTCCTTTGTCTTATTTAGTTTAGGTTTGTTTTGGCATTTGTTACACAGATGATCCTCCTGAACTGAATGTTAATTTATCACTGCAAAAACTGTAGTTTACTTTTGAGAGACAATTTGTGGGTTAGTGTGAGTCTTTCCTTGAACTGACAAAAAATATATCTGTCCTAAGGTAGTTTGTCTTCGGGGAGTTACATGACCTTGTACAAATAATGAAGTGGATAGACTTCAGATTTAATTCCATTATGGCATTTTATTTTAAATTGTAGATAAAGACCTTATAATTGTGCTTTTTTAAAATAAGCAGTTGCTTTTCTGTGACATTTAAAAGGAAGCATGTGTGGGAAGTCCTTCATTATGTGTTGAAAGACAAGGAAAAATTAGAGGCTTAGGAGGGAACTAAAAGGCCATGTACCAGTTATCTATACAAAAATAGATTTCTTCTTTTTACTACCTTACCACTAAATAAAGGTTCATGTTAATGTAGTAACTTTCCTAGGAAAGAAATCGGCCATGTCTTCAGGCCTGATTTGGTGTCAAAGAAGGAAGTTGGTGGTGATACATAGGGTGACAATACAAAGCACCTTGAGATACAGAGCCATGGCTGCTGAATTTTTAGTTATTCCTAGAAAGACAGGAACTACAACAGGATTTTTCAAGTGACATAACACTTGACAGAAAAATACAGCATAGAGCTGTGTGAAGATTTTCATTCAGTCTAAGTCAGATAGATGACTTCAGCTTCGCAAACAAGAAGAGGCAGGACCATTAAATGAATCCTTACCTGACTGACTGTCTCTGTGGATTCATATTTTTCCTTTAACTAAGTATTACAAATAATTATAAGTAACCACTTGAAATTATTTGCTTATTAAGTACAAGTATTATTCTTATTCCTTGATGTATGGAAGCCGTAGGATTAGTTGGTAGATAGTTTCTATCAACGTGTGCAGAATAATGACAATTCGGTATTGGCAGAACATCAGCTAAAAGACAATAGACTTTTCTCACCACTCTTGTTTTCCCCTACATTTTTTTACTTGTAAAAAAAGTAATTCTGCATGTTATGATGGGTAGAGATAGGATACTTTTAACACGTTCATAGTCAAATAAAATGATGAAATTTCTACCAGCAAGATTGGCATTAAACAGCAAAAAAAAAATAATTTTGAAATATCTCTTTTATTGTATATATACTTTTCCCTCTTTTATTATATATAAACTTTTACAGGCAGTTCAACAGCAGAGGTGTCATCAAATGTCTTACGTACTAGCAGTAGACAACATCAGCTAATGGGTATCTCCAAAATTGAACAACTACCTTTGTGGTAATAATTATCTTCACTTGTTAATGATTGGAAGTTCAAAACAGGCTAGTAAAGATGAAAGTGTTGCAGAAAACTAGAAAATAAAGTGTGCGAATTGGCTTTGTTTTGCTGTAACATTCTGAAACTGGGACAAACAAGCTTGGCATTGGGGCATTTGGAAAAAAGCAGTCTCCAGCTGCTTTCATAACATAGGAAACTTGCCACCCAATTACAAAAGCATGGATAATGCTTCAGTGATTGTTGTGGAGTTCTTCTCTGGCTCTGCAAATGGAACTTGAAGTTTGGCTGGCAATGAACAGTAATAATCCTCTGGCTGGATGCTTACAGAGAGCACAGCAAAGTTTTAAACTCTTAATTTCATTTTATTTCCTGAAACCGTGCAGATTATTGAAGTCTCTCCTTGATGTGAAAGCTAGCCAGTTAACTTAAATGTACTGAGCTCTTTAAGCTGTTGCATGCAATAAATTCACAACGTCTTTCTGTGACCTCATCATATCTGATACAAATTGTTACAATCTATTAAAAAATACCTATTCTGTGTCTTTCCGCTTGTGTACAAGCTCAGCTCTTTGTTTGCCTTCAGGAGGAGATGATGCAATTTCTCAGGGCCCGGAAGGCTGGCTGCTCAGCAGGGGAGGGCACTCCACGAGCCAAGGCAGCGCCAGTGTCCTCAGTGACACCAGTACCATTTGTTCTGCCCACACGCATCACCTCCTTACAGTCCTGGTTTGCTTTGCCTGCTGCGGCAGCCTTCCCCACTTGCCCTTCATACACACTTACACATGCAAACATGCAAATCCTGCTGTTTCTTACCACTGAAACCATACTTGGATATATGCATGTGCATGTAGACATACACCTCTCTGTCTGTAACTGAATAAGAAGAGCAGAGGAGGTGCAGTGATGGAAATCAGGAGTCAGGAGAGAGTCTGGATTGCCAGTCTGAATTGCTAGTCTGGACTGATGTCAGTGAGGAAAGCTCAGGTGTGGGCACAGGTGCCTGTAGCATTTCTCTGGCAAGAGCCTGAGTGCAGCATAGCCCCCAGCCCAAGGGTCAGCACATGCATGGGTGGAGGCCTCAGGGTGTCTTCTCACAGCCCATTCTCATAACTGGGTTATGTCCCTATGGAGTGTGTTCAAATAGGTGTGAAAAATACAAAGACACACTTTAAGAACAGCAGAAGTTACTTTTATCAAGGGCATTCCCATAATTTGTAGTAAGCATTGATTTTTAGCATGGCAGGCATCAGACCAACTCTGTCTACCTGAGCAATTTGCCCTACACTTCTTAATGGCAAACTTGGCACAGTAGTCATCTGTTGATGCCTGCATTTCATGAGGTCTGTTGAGTCCTCAAGCCCCCAGTCAATATTTTATAAACATAAATGTTATCAGTCAAATCAGTTTTGAGGTTTGAGGATATAATTATAGTTTATTTGATATTAGTATTAATACAAGTTTTTGAATTTTGACATACGTTGACAAAACAGAATCTTGTATCATATTATATCTGAAAACATATGAATTTTACCAACTTTGTAATTTGTACCAAATATTGTGTGTAGACCCCAGTTATACAAACAACAGATACTTGACTTCTTTCCATGTAACATGCAGCCATATGCTAATGACATAATGCTTTTCAGACCATTTTCAGTTTGTTTATTGTTTATTTTTATTTAGAAATTTTGTTACTGTTTAGTTTACTGCAGTGGTGCAGACTCAGAAACGGCCCCCCACCACTGTCTGGGGGAGTCGTTTCCAAGCCTAAGCACGCCGGGAGGGCTCTCTGTGACCGCGGGCTGTGAGGCTATCTCAGAAGCGATCCTTGTAGAATCGTAGCAAGTTGAGAAAGGCAGCTTTTGCATTCCAGGCTTCCAATCGTTTTATTAGGATAAGAAGGGGAGGGACTGGGGAGCGGGGGAGGGGAGAGGAGAGGCAGGGGAGGAAGTGAACTCCATGGAAGCCGGAATCGAAGAGAGCTGGTTCTGGGTCTCGCCGGGTTTTTATCCGTGGGGCTGGGAGGCGGTGCTGACCCACATCAGCCAATCAGTGAGGGTCAGAGGGGAGGGAATCAGGGGAGGGAACACCCGTTAAAACAGTTTACTACTAAGTATACTTACTAGGTTTACTTAATATTGTAGTTTACCACCTAGATACTTAGTATTGTTCAGTACCAGCTCTCCTTTTTAAAATTCTTATAATAATTTCCTGTACAACAGTTCTAGAGGCAGACAGGAGCACACCTTTGGACATTGTTATTTCCCCCATTTTAAGTCAATGAGTGAGAGGCAGCCTGTGTTTCTGTGCTAGAAAATAAGAATACTGATGCAACTTTGTCTTTTTATCTGAAATTAAGTGTTAGGGGAAGCTTCTGAAAAGTGTTTTCAGATCTGATAGAGAGCAGTTTATTTGATTTTTAATAAAACAGTTTGAAAAAAGCCAGTAGTTTTCTTTGTGGTAGAAACCAGGATACCAGATATGTCAGGAGCTGCAAACATTTAAAGTTGCCTGAGGATCTGCTTCTGTGTAACATGGGTAATATAAGCCAATCCTTCCTGATAGAAGGTATCTGTATATGAATCCCCAAATCTGCTATTATTTGCTGTTGGCTGCAAAGTTAGGAAGCTCAGTGGGATGCCGGGTGAAGGACAGAACTCAGAGCAGATAAGTACGTTGTCTGAGCTTCCTATCATTTGACCCTTGCGCAGGCAAGCCTCCATAGGCACCACTCATTCCCTCTCCCAAAGCACTCATATTTTTATACCCATTCAAACACAAAGATAAGAGCTGGCAGCAAGTTGGTGATTTTCAATTATGTTTCTCTCCACTTCATTTTTACATATAAATTAAATCAAATCAAACCAAACACCTTACGCTGTGAATTACAAAACCAGCAACATCATATGTATTGGCATGCTTTCTGCAAACTCTGAAGGAAAGAAACATGTAGGTATTGTGTTAGGATTGCCACTCATTATATAGTCTCTAAGCTGGTTTGCTCTAAGCTGTTACATGTAGTAAAATTGCATCTGTGAGAGAGATCTTTTTCATCTGCGTGTCACTGTTGACCCAGCTGAGGTACTGGGGGTCAATACATGAGCAAGCTCCAGAGTAGGAGGTGTCACATGCTGAGACTCACCATCAGGACCATGCAGTAGCTGGTTTCATACTAAAGCTGTATCCTTTTACTAAGTCCACGTTTATGGGATAGCAGGAAACAACTCTCTCATTTGGCACAACGCAATGTAAAGCAAAGCTTTGGAAACCTTTGCAGGAAATGAACTGTATCTAATCCAGTTTGATATAGTAGGCAGCATATTATTAAGCCAAATTACCATGTTTATCCCTTTTTTCTCTGCACCCTTGTCCCTGAGGCCAGTACTCTTCCCTCCTCTGGGGAAGCTGTGAAGTGTTTTATAATTGGAGGGATCACTAAGCCTTCCCTCTGTCTCCTCCCCTTCTTCCACCCATGCTGTCTCAAGTTCATGCCAGTACTTACTGCTGAATAAGATGCGGCACTCCATTAAAACCCAAATCACTGAAATAATGAACTGTGAAAACTTGCCAGGGGCAAAGTGTGTTTTGTTAAGATACCAGAAAAGATCCACAGGGACCTGGTCTTTGCATTTACTCCCATCAATTGAAAAAGTAAGGAAAACAGCACAACTACTAGGAGTCTATTCTAATTTTATTTTGACATGTCTCGTATTTTCAGCATTGAATCCACTTTTCCTTTTTGCCCAGTTCTGTTATTTTTTTCCTGTCATTTTTTTCTGGCATCTTCTGTCATGTTTCTTCTTCCTTGCTTTTCTTTTCAAGTCATTCTGGTCAGCTGAAATGATAATTGGCTCCCTGTCAGGCCAGCTCAAGGATTTGCATTTTATTTTTGCTTGTCACCTGTTGAAAAAGGACTGGAGATTCCTTCCCTGCCAACAGAAGAGTCCATTAGTGACACAAAAGCAGCAGCTGCATTCTGTCAGGGATGTACAATAGTTGTATACATCACTTTATCTGCTACAAGATGTCGGGGCAGATTGTTGCCTGTAATTCTCTACATATGAAAAAAAGAGTCCATATAGTGTTTAAAATCATCTGCTTTCTGTTTTAACTCTTGAAAAGACATTTCTTATCCCCCAAAACCTTACAGAAAAATGATTTAAAAACAAACAGAAAACAGTACAGCTAAAGCATGCTTCTAGTACAGTGCTGCACTGTTTCTATTTTTATGTTGTGTAATGTTATCCACAAGGTGTAAAAGCACAGTAGTGAATTTGGTGGCTTCTCAAGACACTTTCAGAATCTGAGATTCACTTACACTGACTTCTCTGAGAATTCAGGTTATAGTCCAAAGCCATAATGTTCTTACTCATGCAGAAAAAGCAGAAGTAGCCAATGTATTAATAATTTATTTCCTTATCCTCCACTTGTTATATCGCAGCTAGAAACATTGCAAATGTAAATGGTTATGTTGTATTTCAGTTTTCATTAAAAGGAGAAAAAACTAATAAAAACTGTAAGATTCATAAGTGGATTACAGCCAAGAAATCTGAAGAATTTTTTAAGCCTCCTTTATTCTGTTCTTTTATGCAGCATCACACTGACCTTTGACAGGATGCTCCCTATGGAGACATGTTTTTTTTGATCTGCTAGCCTTCTTTAGTCTTTGCCAAGTGCTGGTAGTGATGGAATTTCAAACATCCTTTCCAGTGATGGAATTTCATATACCCTTTTCCTTTGCTTTTACTCCTTTCAGAAAAAGTACTTTCTGTCCTGGTAACATGGTAGCATTAGCAGTGCATGCAGTGCAGTATGTTGAACTAATTGCCAATTAAATAATGGGGAAGGCCAAGATCTAACAGAAAATCCTTGTGCACAGTTCATTAACTGCATTTCACAGAACCAAAAGCATGCCACGCGATTTTTAAAAACAGGTTTAAGGAATGAACAGTTTCTTCCTTAATACTGAATAGCTGCAATGCAGAACAGAATGGAAAGATAAGCAGACTAGCAGTTCCTGGGGTTTTAGTTCCTCCCCCTCCCCAAGGTAGATGTCTGTACAATTCAGAAATTTCTGTGGATTAGTTTATCATCTCCATGAGGTGAATGGCTTTCAAAAAGACATGGGGGGTCTTGGAGATAATCGGTATCTTAGTGCTATGTGTAAATATCTTTTTTCTGCCATTCAATTACAGTAAACTAAGAAATAGTAAGATTGAGGAAAGCACTGCAGATGCCTTTCAGGCAGATTTTAAAATATCTGAGTGGCTTCATAGAAAAATCATGAGAATAATGGAAATATCTGAAAGCATGCCTTATCGTAAGGGGTGAATGCCATACAGTACTTAACTTACAAGGACTCCTCTAATACCTGCAAGCAATGGTAACGTACTATAGGAGAAAGCTTTTGTTTAGTAAATAAAAGTACAAAAAGACTGGTTCTTGATGCCAATGGTTCCTGATGGTAGACAGATTCAGACAAGCAATTGAATGGGTGTGCATGTGTTTATCTGAATGTGCTTGAAATTAGGCAAAAGTGGCCAAAAACCATTTTTTGGAGAGATGAGACAAAAGACATGAATTGTGTTTGGGGAAAGAGTATTGAGACTATAGCAGATCTTAGAGTGAGCAGCATTTCATCTAGAGTAATTTGATGTGAGGTGTCAGTGGTAAATAAAGTAGTGGAAATGGGTAAAATGCCTAGGAAAAAAGGAAATGAGAGAGCACCCAAAAAAATTGGAAAAATATTGGAAAAGTATATTTTTTATAACAGATATAGAAGTCAGTCTTGAAAATCATTGCCTGTAACATTTGAAGTATCAAGGCTGAAGTTTCTCAAAATAAACTCTTAGACATACGGTCTGTTGCATAAACTTAAGATGTACCATGAAGCTTGTTTTTAAGAGAGAAGCAGTGAATCTATCATACCTGCAGGTCTATTTTTTAATCTTGGTGCTGAAGAAATGATGAGTGACTGCTGGCTACAGAGATTTTTTCTTGCAGGTAGTTTATTTCCATGCAAATGGAACATCTGTCAACATAATTCATAACTCAATATCATCTCCAGACCTTTAGTAATTGACGTAGCTATTATCAAGAAGCTTTTCATTTGAAATCAGTTCTTTCTATATTTTTGATCTCTTGGTCACAGCTTTGTTTGCAGTTTCTGTGGTTGTTTGTAGTATTCAGGCAAGAAGTAGGTTGGAGTTTTTCTTACTTGTTAGGAGCAATAGAAGTTGATGCTCACCAAAAAATTACCTACTTTGAACTTCACTGGAGCATGGCACTTTATTTTGTGAACTCACAGTGTCCTTTGCTCAAAACGCTGAAAGCAGGTGCTGTAAAATGGTTTTGGGAGCAGGTAACAAGGGTTGTCAGTCTGAAAAGACCCCACTCTGGGGAAACACTTTGCTGGAACATCATCATCTGCCTTCTGTCTGCAGCTCGAGGCCTTGAAAGGCAGTGAGAGCTCTGAGGTAGGTCAGTGAGTTTCAAACAGCTGCCTTAGTGCTGAGTGTGATACTTTTTGCCTTTCAAGGAAGTATTTAGTAGTTACGGAAGACCTCAAAAGTTTGGAATGTCACTGTATTCCTTGCTAAAATTTTACATACATCCCATCTAAATAATTCCAGAATCAAATTCCAGCTTTTTGTTTTTATTACGTCTTCCTCTAGAAGGTTACAGTACATTTTGTCTCCCGTATTTTCAAGCCATACTTACCTCCTGTAACCAGGATATTCCCCAGTCATCTCCTTGCTATGCCAAACAGGTTGAACAAGGAAAGTTCTTGCCATAAGGCATTTCCTCCACTCCTTTTGTATGTATGAGCATATTTTACATCTCTCCACACTCTTTCTTTTTTTCAGTCTCTTTAAATAAATATTACCCAGCATCATAATTATTTACAGTGGTCAAATATGACTTATGCTAATTCCAAGCAAATTTGCTTATTTCTAACGAGCAAATTCACACGATAAAATTGTATTTCTTAGTAATTTCATCCCTAAGGATCACACAGTTCTTTTAGCCACAGCATTGTCCTGGAAACCCCAGTTAAATTGCTTGTCCACTGTATCCCTTAGATGTTTTTCAGAGTTGCTGCTGTCCAGGGAGCACCCATTCTGGTTTATGACCTCCATAATTTATTCCTTTTTGCACTGAATGCCTTGGTTTTCTAAGCATTGAAGAAGACTTTGGCTGCTTTGTACTTGCCATTAATTGTGGTTTTTTTAAAACCAGACTTTCTTCATTTGCAAGTATACCAGGAGTGAATTTACATTTACTTCCAGAAAACAAATATCACCAAGCTGAACAGGTCAAAAACTTCCTCTGAAATGTAATTTCTTTTTCCATGTCCTTCCTTTAGCATTATTAGATGGGAAAGACCCAAGACTTCAGAGCTTTGCTTGTATCTTGCAGTTGTGTGCCTGCCTGGCAGCACGAACATCAATACAGTTCTGAAAGGGAAGACATCAGAAAGGAAGTTTCCTGTGTCAAAGTGACCCTGAAATATAGCCTCAAAAAGATATACTTTAAAGTCTCTTCTTGAATTGAAGGGAACTTTTACAATGGCTGCTGTAAGAGGTTAACAAGAGTTGTCAGACTTCTTCCACCTGAGTATTATGATAAGATCTATCCTGTGTCTGTTGGGAGTTGGAAAGATAAGTGAATTATATACAACACAGGAAATGAAAGATTACATGTGCAAAATCAAGAACACAAAGTTGGTGATTCAAACATAAAACAACTCTTTAGAACCATCTTCAAGGTACATATTCAGTTTTGAATACAAAGTTATTCGGAATATCTTCAATATATATACAGATTTTAGTAAAATTCGTTAAATTGTTTCACAACAGCAGATAATAACTTTCAGGTAACCCTTCTCAGAATTTGTTATAATTTATTATTATGTTTTTACATTTTATCTAAATGGTTTAAATAAAATTTATGAGACATTGGATGAGTCACATTTATTTTAGAACATAATGGCATCCAAGACTTCTTGATATTGGTCACTTAGGACCATCATCTGACCATTTTGCTTTGTATTTGATTCAAATGCATTTGGTGTTCACTGTAGGTTCACACTCTTTGCAGGATAATTCCAAGTTGCCAAACACAAACATTTTTATTAAAAACACTAATGATGTATTAGAAGAAATAATCCTTAGATATGTCATAAGGCATAAAATAGTGGTGGTAATATGAGCACTTAATGAAATAATCTGACCCATTATATGTTAAAGACAGACCACTAGAGTATTTTGTGAATAGAGAACTTGTCCATTAGTGACTGGTTTCTTCAGAATGTATACTGCAAAACACACATCAAGACAGGGGAAGGTTGATGGTAAGCAAAGGAATGAAATTCTGCTTAGTTTATTTTTTCTCTTCAGTCTAATTGTTTTCCTTCTGATAGGATTTGTAGACAAATATGAAGTCGCAGAATTTACTGAAGAATATAGCAGGGTGTCTTAAATAATCTCCTCAACAGTCATCTCAAGTGTCAAATATGAGAGCAGAGATGAAGAGAGTTTTTCTTCTTGTCTGTATCAAAATATGTGTTCTTGACCATTTTATAGTAGTCACTATATTATAGACAAGGGGAGTTAGTCCATGTAAACCAGGAAAAATGTAGCATTTATTCAATCCTCTTGTACAACAAAAAGGTATATTAATGTACATAATTTCTCCATATATTGCTGATGCTTGGACTTCTGTTTGTTCTCTTCCATCCATGATAAATATCCATAGAGTTCAGCCTATAAACAACTGAGTTATCTGCTCATGCCAAGCAAATATGGACTGCAGTGCTATAGTGTAGAAAAAAGCTGGAAGGATGCTTCGTTGTTGGGATACATCCAAAAGCTGTCTTTGGTACGTGCTCTATTAGGGGATCTCGTGCCTCCTGGCATCTTTGCTGCATATCTTCTGAAGCTCATTTTTTCATGAAAATCTTGTAACACTTTACACCCATAGAAAACCTAACCTTGGTCCTGGGGTCCTAAACCATCATGCTGTTTCCTTTATTCCACTGTGGTTCTACCTAAATTCTTCAGTGATTACATGCCATGCTGACAAAGGACTCTATGATCCTCTGTTCTCTTTGTTGTGTTTCTCCTGAGGAGTCCAAAGAATGATCTGCAAAAGTTCAAACTTGAGATCCTGTGTTAGATCACAAATACTGAAATTTTAGCTCTTCAAAATTGCCCTTGCAATTCCGTATTTGCTGTAAAAGGAAAGCCAAATTGAAGTATTAAGATAAACTACCAAACCAAAGAGTAACGTAAGATGGCACATCTAAGATAATACTGACTTACTGTCAAATTTCAATGTCTTACAAAAGGATTTTTCTGTTATACCATCAGCACAGAAGCTATCTGTGCTGTGACCTAGAGCTGCTCTGTGTTTATTAGAAGAAAAAGGTGATATATAAAACTGTGATGCAAAATGCCTGGTTATTTTAATTGTGTATATCAAATATTTTGTAGTTGTTTTCTCCATTTGAAGATTTTTTTCATATTATTGGTACTGTAATAAAAATTGTAAAATTTTCTTGGCAAAAGAAGGCAAAAACCCTTGAAGTTGTCAAAATGTTACAGAACAAATGTATTATATTTCAAAGATGATTTATTGTAATATTTTGAGAAATAGAAATACTAAATGACCAAATTTGTGTTGCTGTAATGATTCATTCGACAGATGCATTAGCAGACCACAGAATGTGATGTACAGCAGTTCTGGGTAGCTACAAATAGCATCATCCTTCACATAGCCTTTTAAAATGTCCTTACACATGCTACACTACGTTCTCATATCTCCATCAGTATAAAAGCACAGAGATGCCAGTGAAAGTAATTGTGCTATTTAATTTCTCATATTGGTTGTTTTGTCATTTCAGCTGTACATCTGGAGGGTAATTTTATCAAGTTTTTTTACAGATAAATTGAGTTTGAAAAGTACCTTATGTGCCTCTCCATTTAAATTGGTTCAATTAAGAAATGTTGAGCACTTAGGGGAAAAGGTCAAGGAAGAAGGACAAAGGCAGGCACGACAGAAATTGTGTGTAAAAGTTAATGGATTAAAGCATCTATAATTTGTTTCCTTGAAAGACATCAATGTGTGGATGTTCCTAATTTGTAGATGCACTAGCATATCACCGTAGATTTTAGGATATATGCTGATTACTTTGCTTTTGCTGGGTAGAACAATATCTGCAGGTGATTATATGCTTTTCCTTTTCTCAGGTAATGAGTTTATTGCCCTTCAATTGTAATACCGGGCAATGAAAAATCAGAACAGTTAATATTGTGTGAGTACTTAACAGTATTGTTTTTATTACCAACTTTGCTTGTTGAACAGTTTTGGTCATATATAATGCCCACATAATCCCAAATAATTTGAAAAATTAAAATATAATAATAATTCTATTCTTTTACCCGAAAGTTGGAAATCAAGTATTAGGAAGTATTACTCTTTGTCCAAAGATGAAAACTTCAGGTCATAATAGGGAAAATGAATAAAATCCCAGTGCACTTTCATTGTCTGTCCAAGTTTTACTAAGCAAAGTCTATGACCATTTTAAGTTTGAACTCCAGTGCTGAAAAAGAGGAATAGTAAGCACAGAACCCTAACACTACTACATACTACATCTCATACTTTCAAATCAGAGTCATTAATCAGAACAGGTAAGATTCCTATTTTGAAAAGATTTTCTTTTTCAGATGTAATTTACTGCAGTTTTCACTCTACCTGTTTTGTCAGAAGTACAGGGATTCAAAAAAGCTGTTCTGATGGTATATGCCCTTGTGTCCCTCCTTGCTGACTAAGTGTTAAGAGAAATTTCTGTACATGCTGTGTGCCTTTGGGGCTCTGTTGGCATTGATAGAGAACACATGTATGAAAAGTATCAACCAATAATTAGGAGGCAAGAAACCAAGCTTTCAAAAAAATTATTGTTTTTTTCTTTTTTTTCCCCCAAAAAATATGAAGACTACAGAAACAATGCTTTAGTTGTAGGTCATGAAACCAATGGAATGAAACTATTACTTGTCTGCTAAAATCTTCAGAGTGCAGCTAAGTCTACCTCATGAGTATGTATCCTTGAAAAGTAGTCTTTAAAACACAGAGGATCTTTGAAATGGTTATGGCAGCTCAAACCTATAAAAAATGCCAGTGGGTCTCACCGACATCTATTCTGGAATGTGTAAGCTTAAAACCGAAAGGCACAAATAATGCATTATTTCAAAATACACCAGCAAATTCTAGTAAACATTGGATTGATTTTCCTTTTTTCTTCTTTTTGCAGCTGCTAGTCTGATTCAAACTGTTTATTCATAGGATGAAAGAGATGTTTTTAAGTATTCTCAACAGTTCCAAGTGATTGATGTAAATGTAAAAAACACTACTCTGATTTCAAGAAAGTTGCTAGGAAACATGCAGTTTGAAGATGAAATCTGCCACTGAGCTTGTCTTTGGCAGTACAATAGGAAGTGTGTTATAGGGTATCCTGAGTTACAGATTATATGGATAAGCTGTTAAATTTTTATGTATATAAATACATCTGCTGTGAACTTATTGAATATACATGATTCATTCCCATATCTCCATTGACTGATGAATAACAAGGTATTACTAAGTTCAAGAAAATGTGAAAATCAAATGAAAATGCCAACAGCTTGATAAAGATTTTTATACAGTCTTTGTTTCATTTTTCTGAAACATAAAATTATTGGTTTTTTAGAAATGGATCTCTTTAAGATTTAATTCCGTGGTGATGTTCTGATTAATCTATCCTTTTTTTTTTATAAACTTGAAAAAAATTTAATGCTCCAAAAGATAACAGCAATTATACACCCAATTTTTCTGAAGAAGTTAATGTGTTTTATCCCTTAAAAGTTATTGGCCAAATTAGCCTAAAAATCTGTGTTATCATGAAGGAATGCCCAGTTTTAATAATGGATATTTATTTATATTCATGGTTGATGTTTTTTCATGCTGATTTTAGAGACTTGGTTATGTTTGGTTACCTTGGAGTCAAATTTAAACTGCTTAGTCTTTAAGACACAAGTGGAAGTTCCTTGTACCTATGGGAACAGAGTAGTATGCTTTTCTGTGGGATGCTCAGGACTTGGCAGGCAGTTTATTGATTTTTTGCTGCTGAAATATTTTACCAGGCAGTCTGTAAGCAGCAAAGCCCTTACAGCATGCTTTCAGAAGAGTAATGCCTTTGAGTTATGACAGTAGTAAATTATCTTTTTCTTGTTTATTGCCTTAGAAGAGAGAACAACCAGTTGCTGAGAGAGCAAATGGTGGGAATAGGGACTGCCTATCTGACCCTTTGTTGCTGATGTGATGATTAAAGACAGTGCTTAAGTACTGCTAAGCAGCAGTTTATGATCTGAAAGTATTTCAAAACTGTGTTTTTGCAGCTAACTTATGAAAATTAACTAAAAGCTGAGTTGTTGAGCTTACCACAACCTAGAAGATGTCTAATGTGCCTAAAATGTTTATTTGTAATAGTATTACCAGATAACCCTTTGTTACAGAGTTGTTGATTAACTGTAGGCTGAGATAGATGTGTGATTGCTCTAAGGCCCTTGTAGGGGAGAGAATTAATGTTGATTCATAATGAATGTGTTGATGCAAGTAAGAAAAATAAGACATATTATTAGTTGCGTGAACTATGAGGACAAAATACAAAAAAACAAAACAGAGTGAAACAAAGAAAATGGGAAGGATGATATAGCAGGCAAGCAAAGAGGAACCCCATAGGACTTCTTAATTGCCAGATTAAAAAGCCGGAGTGCCTAGTGAGCAATGGACTAAAAAGTTCTTCGTTCTTGAGGTCTGAATTCTTTGATGTGTAAATATAGAGCAGGAGAGTTCAATTCACAATGTGATTGACTACTGGTGTGTTGTCCTACTTGAAAAAATTATGTACCAGAAAATTGCCACAGAAAGCAGGCATCCCCTAACAGTAAGGTTATCCATGGAAGTACCTGCTGTATCTTAAAACAATCTTCTGCAAGTATATTTGATGGTTTTGTTTCTTCTAGGCACATTGTTTCCTTGCTTTGTAGAATAGGCACTGTTTCTCTCAAGTGCCAAAGGCATGGCTCAAAACACTTCTATAGAAGGAATTTATTATCTTCTTGGTGCTTGATTCTTGGAGGGAAGCCACAGCAAGGAGGCGAGGGGGCAAGGAGGGGAAAAAAAAGGCCAGAGTGTATTGTGGATAATCAGTGTGCTAGAACATTAGTTCTTTTAAGTCTATCAACATGTAGCAGTGAGGTTAACCCAGATGAGCTTGGAAGCTGAAATAGCTGACAAAGCCCCCTGGGTCTGAAGAAACCTTCAGATCAGGACGACAGAAAAGGGTTTCCCCAAGACACCTTGAGACTAGCTTCATAAATACGGACCTGGGAAAGAAAGCACTGGGTTTTGAACCTCTCCTCCCCTTCATCCTTTTAGAGTTAATAGCTAGAATGTTCCTCTACCCACAGTTTATTATTGGTTTTTGAAGATCTGTAACCTCCCCCCATGCACCCCAATTCCCTAGCTCCCCTGCCAGTTCTGTATCCCTCGTGCTTCTATTGGTTCTCCTGTGTAAACCCCTCCCATCCTGCGGCCCCTCTTAACCCCTGGGAAGGGGACGTTCGGGTCTCTCTGCGCTCCTGAATCCAGCCATCTCCAGCCCTCGCGTCCCTTCCTGGGTCCATCTGCCTGCTCTGCCCCGCCGTTCCTACCAATAAACCCTGGATTCCGAGAACTGAGAGACTGCATTTCCTTATCGCCGCATCTCCTGATATCCTCTGTCGGGGAGTTAGCCTGGGCTAGAGTGCTGTGGTTTCCCGGCTCCGTTCTGCTGGTTCAGTGTGGGAGATCTCAGCGAGGACCCTGTTTTTGTGAGGTTTTTCGGGGTCCTGCCACCTCCCCGGAGTGAGAAAACCTCATCAGCATAAGAGTTTTAGTGGAAAAGAGAGTGCTAAGAATAAATTTATAAATACTTGTAAAATAAGTTTTTTATTGCACTCCAAGTTACTTTTTGAAACTGGACCAAGCCATTCAGCCCCCAGGCCTGTGTTGGTGCATTCTTCCTCAAGTGCGGGAATCCGCATTTGCCTTCATTGAATTTTAGACAATTCTTCTCTCTCCATCCCTCCAGCCTGTCTAGGCCCTTTTGAAGGGCTCATAGCACTCTGGGGAACCAGCCCTCCTGTCAGGTTTGTGTTGTCAGTGAACTTACTGTGGAGGCATCTGCCCTTTATCCTAGTCATTGATGATTAAGTTAAACCATACTGGGCCCAGTACTGAACCTTGGGGCTCACCAGTAGGGACAGGACTCCAGCTAAACCCTGTGCCACTTACTGTGACACTCTGGGACCTGCTGTTCAGCCATGTCTCAATCCACCTTGCTTTCTGCCCATACAGCCTGCACTTCCTGAGTTTTCCAATGAGGATGTTGTGCAATACAGTTTTGAAAGCTGAGGTAGAAAATATCCACCATTTTCCCCTCATTTATTGAGGTAGGTGTTTCATTGTAGAAGGCAATGAGGTTGGTCAAGCATGGTTTACCTGTAGTGAATCCATGCTGACTACTGCTGATCGCCTTCTTGTCATCCTTGTGGATAGAGATGGCCTCCAGAAAGAGGCACTACATCAGCTTTCCAAAGATTGAGGTGAGACTGACTTTTGTGAAGACCATGGTGGCGTTTACTTTCTTTCAGTCCTCACCTCTCACCCCTCCTGTTCACCACAACCTTTCAAAGATGATTGAAAGCAGCTTTGATAGGGTTTCCATCAGATCTATCAGAGTGTCCTCTTGTAACCAGTGTTCCCACTCCATTTAGCATGGGCCTGCATAATCCTTTGTTTTCCTTTAATTATTGGTGTAGTTGAAGAAGCCCTTCTTGTCTTCCTTGGCATCATTGTCCAGATTTAATTCCAGATGGAATTATATTTGAGGTCACCTCCAAGATATTGGTTCTTTGTATTTCCAAGTCAATGTTTATTAAGCGAAATTACAGACCTGGTTGAGTTATCCTGTAGCAATAGAATCACTTACTAATATAGCCCGTTAAAATATATTAATAAACTGATTCTGGGTTGATTTTTTTTTAATTATTATTTATTTAGCACCTGTAAGCAGTAAAAAAAAAAAAAAGTTGAATTATTGGAGCGGCAGAATTAGACTGCACTTTGCTCCAACTTTGTGCTTCTTTGTTATGTCATTGCACATTGTCCTTGAAATTGTAAATTTTGTTCAAGAAGAGGATCTTATTTATGGGCTATCAAATTGATGTGCTTTTTATCTGGATTTCATTCATGTGAAATGGAGAGTGTAGCTATATGCTTTATATAGAATGAAGTGGAAAATATTGTTGGTGATGGACTGTTTGGGCCAGTGGGCAGTATTGTGAGCAGTGGATTTGAGATTCCATTTCCACTTGAACAAATCTGTCAAAAATGAAGATTATAATTATAGAAATCATAAGGAAGTGTTTCTATAAGCCTTTATGAAGTGAACTAACGTAACTTTTGGACTCTTTAGTGAGAGCCAGCTAACACCTAAAATCTGTAGATGCATCAGGCCTGTAAGAGCAGGGCTGGCTTGGAACTTTGCTTAAAGCAATCCCAGACCACTGGAATGAGATAAATCTGTGCAGTGGGAAGGAACTTGACTGTCATCACTTTTCCAGTAATAGAGAAAACTACTAAATGCTAGTGGCTAAAGTATTGGCTTCAGAAGTAAATTGGATTGTGGGTAATGGTTGAGAAGCCAGATTTATGAACAAGATTCAGTGCCTTTTTTAATGGTACATTTTAACCGAGATTGTCAAAACTTGTTGATTGATCACAAAATTAACCTGCAAAGGCCAAAATAGCAGAGAAGGACAAAGGGAGATACAATAAAAAATATGCAATGTACATAATTACTTTTTTTAATTAAGAAGTTTCATGGTAATTCTAAATACTGAGAAACGAATTATTTGTGAGGAGTTACTTATCATAGAAGAAAATGCCAACTCTGTTAAGAAAATAAAGATAATGAGCAATTAGATGCTTATGAAAATCACTGAAAGAATCTGAAGTAAAAACAAATACAAAACACTGATTAGGCTGAAGTATTGTGTGACTCCTAAAAGACTTTGATTATAACTTGCCACTCTGTTAATTTGCTAGGGAATTATTGCAATTACATATATTCATGTTTTGAAAAAGGGTAGAGAACCACAGATTTCTTCTAGATTGTTGTATCTATTTATAGTCTAATCTGGACGGAATCTCTACCAATTCTAAAACTTGAATGTCTATAATTATCGTAATATACCAGGAAATGAGGGTCATAACAAGCATTTTGATTTACCTCTCCTAGCTAAGTGTACCAAGCCAGAGCTCCTAAATACTTTTTTCTGCCCCCTCTCTTCACCTTCAGCACTTGGGATTCCTGACAGGAGCCCTGTGTGGATGTCAGGGGCTGATACAGTAATTATGCTGCTTCCACTCTGTGAACCTTGGCAAGCGAGGTTTAGGGAAGCTCTTCCATGGTAAATATTGAGATTTACTGACAGAGGCAACTCGTATTTCTCGTACACATTTATCAACCGACATCTCTTTTGCTTTCCCTCTGTACCTTTCTTCCTACCTGCCCTTTTCAGTTGGTTTATTGCTTCCATCTCACACATCACTTATATGTCCCACATGACATCCCTCTGCTCTGAAGTGTTGAGATCTTTTCTTTGCCTCCTCTTCACCCCTTCGGTATCCCCCACTGTTGCTCTGTTTTCCCTTGTCTATCCCTATCCCTATCCCTATCCCTATCCCTATCCCTATCCCTATCCCTATCCCTATCCCTATCCCTGGCCCTATCCCTTCTTGATCTCAGTTCTGGTAGATTAAATACCCTATTTGTACTGCCTTTTATCTTGATAATCTTTATTCAACTGACTTCAATTACCTGCTATTTTTTTGTGTCTACCCTCTAAATGCTTTATGTCCTTGCAAAATGATGATGTCATCTGCATGTTTGGATTTAGCAGGGAAGTTATGGAAAACACTGTCTGCTTCCATAGCTGTAAAATAGGTGTCTTTTTCTCCTTAATAAATGCCAAAATGTGCTGAAGATCTGAGGAAAGCCACACAGAACATGGCAGAAAATGTAGAGATTTTCCTCAAGTGAATTTTGAGAGATTAAAGAATCCTTACGATTGGGTACTTCAGACAGACAGGTTTACCCATGTGGCCTGGGAACACCTCTCATCCTAATGAAGCATCACGAGACACTGCAAGCTTCCAGAAACATTCTGGCAGGTCCCTGTGTTCAAAATTGAGCATGCTTCCCTTTCAGCAGCCAATGCCCCAGTTTTTTCCACCTCCTTTGGGAGGATTGCACTCCAGACAGCTCACCACAAGTATTTTTCAATCTAGCAAGGCAAAGGCTCTGTAGTGGTGACTGACTCTTTTGGGAAACGGAACGGTCAAAAGGGACTTAAGTGTGCTAATGATCATTACATAATAATTAAACATGACATGGTTGCAGTTAAATGCCTGCTCATTTTGTTACATATTTTTAAAAAGTCTTATTAGTTTGCTAAAATTATGATGCTTTGTTTGGAAAAAGAAAGGTAGTATACTGTGCAGACTGAAGGAAGTATATCTAGCTATTGTAGTCACTCTGCTCTTTCAGGGGAGAAAAGCAACTTGGCTGTTCTTTTGCTCGGGAATGAAATTTACTTAGGCAGCAATATCCTTCTCACTCTGCAAAGAAAAAATGGTTGAGAGCTGTAAAGCAAAAGAGGCAGTAGATTGTGCTGCCTGAGCACTGCAGCCCACTGTGCAGCCTCTGGCACCAGTGCTGCTACCTCAGATCCGCCAGGACTGCTCCTTGGGGGGCTGGGTGGTAACGCTGCACAGCCATACCACCTCACACGTACAGCAAAGCCCGAGTGCTGTCTCATCTCATAGCAGGCAGCTCTGCCAAAATTCAACAGAGTGATGTGAAACAGCTTCATTTCTCATCCACAAGCTGAGATGAACCAGGAGGGATGGCTGTGCTATGTGTACAGAACCAGGAGGGATGGCTGTGCTATGTGTACAGAATCCACTCAGCTGAAACAAGCAAGTGTAGGGAAAGGGCTTAAATCCTGGCAGGGTGGATATTTTTGTCTCTGAATAAAATGAGGTATTTATAGCATTTACTGACACAATTTTTATGTTCTGCAATTGGAACCGTTGTTCAAACAATTTTTTTTTTTTAACCAGCAAAAAGGATTTTTGGAGAGCTAGAAGACATTATATCTTTCCAAAATCGGACCTAAATTCTGCTAAAGAGAGGGAGGAGAGATCTTCCATCTATGGTTATAACGTCAGAGAACACAGAATCTTCTCTATCAATACATTTGAACACAGTTATTATCACCATGAGCTGCTGTGTAATTACCATTGTTCCAAGCAGAGTTCCTGTTTCATCGCTATTTAATTATGTGCATTATTTCAGCATAACTATGCCATTTTACTTCTGTCATTTGGAAACAAATGTTTCAGGTGAGGCAGTGTCATATCACAAGGATGTCATAGCCAGGGAATGGCTGCTTATATATAAAGTCATGCGAAGTCATTTCTTGATCTAACTTACCACTGTCTTCTGGATGAATTATACAGACACAGTAATTCATACCTTGGTCAAGGTAAATGCTTGAAATAGTTGTGGATGTCCTTTGTGTGACAGAGTCTGAAGAAACTTTAATGCCAACAGAAGTGGGAAGGTAAAGATGTTTAGTAAATTCTTCCCCTTGGATCCAGCTAGAGTAAGCATATGCATTTGTTGCCAGTGTAAGCCTTTTTCTGGGGGAATCACTGTTTTAACTCTTATCTGTCTTTTACTGAGCACAGTTTTCATATAACAGCCATGATAGTACGTTCATACAGTTTTAAAATTTTATTTAGGGATTTAATCTGCTGGGAAAAAAAGGAAAAAAATTGGCATGCAAGAGCTCCTGTAATTTCTGAGTTAAAAGATTTTCTTGTAATTTTTTTATTTCTTGTCATTTTCCTGCACTGTGGGTTTATCAAACATTCCTGAAACTCTATTCCAAGGAAAGTTCAATGTTTGAGGTGTGTTTAAATGAACATTTTAGCATTATTCTGAGAAAGAAGGGACAAGTAAAAGGCCCCAATGGCCAAGACACATTCCTAGCCACCTCAAGGGGAGAGATGAGACATATGCATAGCAAGGCAAGTCTGGCAGTAGCTCACAGAGAGGCTCTCTGTAATAAGGTCAGGATTTATCCCAAGCATACTTAGGGAGTCAATTATGTTTGTACTTGGGCCTTTCTTGGTGTTGGAGGTGGGAAACAGGGCAGTTTCAAAACAAGATCTAAGACATTTGGATTTTGGAAATAAAGAACAATTTAGTAAAAATGTTGCCATGGGAAGAGAAAAAGTCACGGTAAAAGGTAGAAGCCACGGTCAGAGTAATCAGTACTTGGCATGGGAGGCTGGAAAACAGGAACATTAAGATTACACCATGCAAAAAGTGACAATGCAATATTAGAATCATAGAATCATTAAAGTTGGAAAAAACCTCTTGATCTTGAGATCATTGAGTTCAACTGCTAACCCAGCATGCCCCAAGTCCACCACTAAACAGTGTCACTAAGTGCCACATCTAAATGTCTTTTTTTTTTAGCATGCACCATGTCCTAGGATAAATGTTACTGAAGGGTGTTTAATTATGTATAAGCATATTTTTAAATGAAATAATAACAAAACAAATATACTGAGATGACTGGATGATATAATATTCTGTCAGTGATAAGCTGGATGGCTTGCTTTGTATGAAGTTCTTAACTAGTGTTACAGCAGAACCAATCAAGAAGCAAAAACAAGATGTGATGGATGTAAAGGATGCATTTATATATTCATGACAAGAAATCCATCAAAAAAACCCAGAGAATTCCACACTGCAAACACGATGACACATTTCCCTAAAGAAATAGGTAGTAGTCCTCAGCAAGAAACAAAAAGCTAACATCTTCTGTTTGAAAGTAGTAAAATATCTTAGAGAAGTGTTCTGAAAAATTGTTTATAAAATCTTAGAATATTCAAAAGAAAATGCATGCTTTTTTAGCTTGGATTTAGTATATACACAGGCAGAGTTTCTCCCATAGGGAAAAGTGAAACCTTTGAAAACAACATTGCAATAATTATTGTATTCAGCATTTAAAAGGAAAAAAATAAAACATCCTTTGTGGAGGATCATTAATTGTATATTAAAAGTTAAAATAATTATATACTAGACAAAATACATGAATTCTGAAAGAGATTAATGTACTTCAGTTTCACAGTAGTCTTCTTTTTACAGACTTTGAAATCATTAATTGAAATGTAATATTTACTGAGATGGAAGATAGAATCCAGAAGATAAGTGTAAAAAAGGACTTTCAGTTTTAACATTTACCATATTACTGTCACCAGAAAACCTGAGTACTCTGAAACAGCATGCTTTCTGAATAATAGAGATCATTAATGTGGTCCAGAAATTTTGATGATGCGTTTATTATTCAAAATACTCTATCCTATATTAACTCTTAAGTATTCAGTTTCGTCACATAATCTGTCAGGCCAAATGTGATGTGAAATAAAGCCTTATGTCAGAATTACTCATTCTCTCTTCTTTCTCTGTAACAGGCTTTCTTAGCTCTCTGAATGATGGCATTGCAGTGCACAATTCCTTTTGAGATAATGGCTGAGCAGAAGATAACCATCTGGTTCTTTATCTATCATCTTATTACACCCTGTTTTGTCTACTCTGTCTTACTGGCAGGTAAGATGATCAGATGCGTTAATCCATTAAACTAGCTGTTGTTAGTTTAAAGTCTTTCAAAGACAATTAGAATGTTTGTATGGCCTTAACATGTTTGTGCAGATAAAACTAATTACTAAACATGAATAATGAAACTGGAAGGAAGCATACTTCTTAGAATGGATGCCATAATGAAAAGTTTGCAAGAAGACAGATCTGGACTTTAAATTGGGAGTTGTCTGTTCTAATTTAATATACAGAATGAAATCTTTCTCTAAATTATTAAAAATATATCAATTTTCTATTGTGCAGAGATGATCAACATGCTTAGAATAATGAAAAATCAAAATTCTATATTACAGACACCCTCTAAAATTCATAATTTTTCAGAAGTCCAGTGTGGTGTTAGTTTCCATAATACAGTGGGGTAATTCTGCATATTCTGACTTCAATTTTGTATTTAAAATTATGCAATGTTCAATAATAGAGATAGGGCCATAGATATTAAAACATTCTGGAGTCATATTTTTACCATCTGAAATTAGAGAGATGTTTGCAGTTGAAATTTTAGTTCCATTTTAAGAGATAGAAGAATGTCTTTGGAAATGTAAAATTCTAACTGTTCGAAACAATTCTGAGATTTGTAAAGCTTGTTTCAGATTTCCATGTCACTTTAAATGAAAGCTGGTTTTTGTTGCTGTGATGAATACTGTTGGCATAAACAGAGCATGCACGAAATAGCGACCAATATTTGAAAAGTGCAAATATTGTGTACTAATGTTTTGGTTATTTTTGAGGTAGGCTTTAGGTCCTTCCCTACTTTGCAGGTCATACACTTCCTTAATCTGGCATACCATTTCAGCCATTGCCTCAAGTTCACTACTATGAGACCATATGTTTATTATTGAGTCAAAAAATCTGATTAATACTGTGATGTAAGCTCATTGCCTTTAAGAAATTTGTCCATAGGAATGTCCATAGCATAGGAATACTTTCTGGTTTGGTGGGAACATTATTCTATGAAGGTTTTGAATGTTGTTCTTTTTCCATTTCTGAGTTTGATGGATGATTTACTGATGCCTAATGAAAATTAATACCTTCACAATGTATTTATTATGTGTTTCAAGGGGTTTTTTTCTTTGTTAAGATGTTAAGCTTGCTAATAGCACCAAAATTAAAACTTTAAACTTACCACTTTAATCCAGTACTGGGCCTTCCCTGAAAGTAAAATATTAATTAAAAAAAAGGCAGTCAACTGCTCTCCATAATGTTACACATGTGATTTTGCTCTGGGTCTGTTGTCACAAAAAAACCCCAATCAGCTGCAGTAGCCAAGTAAGTTTTGGAGACTGGTTGATAAGAGTTGAGTCAATCACAGAGAACAAATCTTCAGTTAATTTCTTGAGAGGTAGGACAGAATGATTAATGTTATTGTATATTCTGCACATCACCTTTGTGCCTAGCAGCCAAAAATAACCTTGGCATCAGAATGTACCTCCTGGGAAGTGCCTCAGAATGGCATTGGAAGGTTGTGTGCTGTGAGGATCACGAATAAGTGACATAGGAAGAGCAAAGAGGGCTATCGTGATGCTGCATGCAGTGTGAGTACGCACCACCGCTGTCATAGCAAGGTTCATTTGATCTCTCACTGCACGTTCTTGGCACCGTTAGATTCCCACAGGAAGATAGGAGCCATTGGTGTGAAGGGTATGAACCCAGGCAGGTTCTAAGAGTGCTGTTACTGTTCAGAGAGATTTCCTAAATTACCTTCTGGTATGGAATACTTGCTTGCATTTTGCATCAAAAGCCATAGTAAAGACCTATGATCACCTCTAAAGATATGGCACCACTCTCCAATGTGGAAGATTCCTAGTTTTATATAATCACAGGGTGTTTGTTACAGCCACTGTATTACCGCAAGGCTGAGTAGTGCACATGCTCTCTGCTCTTGGACCTGATCTACTTTGCATAAATAATTCAATAACCTTTTGAGTGGAGAGAAAATCTGCTTCTATCATCTAGGCTTTATGGCACCCATCAAGATTATATAAACCTGGTGTTGCAGTCTTTGCTCAGCTGCAGGATTTGAATCTTGCTGGCTGGTTTCTCATTTTAAATGGGTGTGAGTGCTGCTGGAAGTTAAGTCTTAGCAAATTGTCCTTTTGAATATATTTCTTGGCAATGAAAATGCTGTCATATCCAGAAAATAAATATCTGCAGTAACTAAGATGAAATGTAAGGAGTTGCTTGGAAGTGTTCTCAGTATGGTTAAAAAGTGAAAGATACTGAAGAGAAAGAAGGAGCACAAAGTAGAGTGATCAGATCAAGTTCTAGGAGGTGTTTTTTCACACGTGATGCTATCATGGGGAACGCTGGCAGTGTCAACAGTAATGGAGAATGTGTGAGCTGGGGATGGTTTTTGAGTCAAGATCATGAGTTCACATTTAAATAAAAAGACAGGCCAGGTCTGAGAGTGAAGAGACAAGTTAACTGGGAGCAGATGTTGAAAGCAGAACATTTAAGATGTTGCTTTAGCAACTTTTAACAAAACACAGGATTTCTCTGGAAGTTTATTTTTCTCCCCTTGCCTTCTGTGGTGCTGGATCCACAGTTCCACGTGGTTCTACTCTGCAAATTGCCTTTGGCAAACTTATCTGTGACTCATAGTCAAGGCTTTTGCAATCCATGCTGCCTAAACAAACCTCCTACTATATTAACTGCTCTGGACCCAGGAAACAGATAGCTTTCAGATAAATTGTCTTTTTGGACATGTCTCACCCTATGGGCTTCCCCAAGTTCAAAGATATCAACCAAAAAATCTGAAAATATTCAGAATTCATGCATTTGACTGGGCATTGAACAGCTAGAAGTATTGGGAAACAAGGAGTTAGGAGCCTGAAGCTGCACTGAGATGTTCAGAATTGGCCCTGAATGGTGACAGGTGTTCTGAGACTCTATAAGCTAAGGGGTTTTCAAATTGATCTATTTCCCACTGCAGGAAATTCTAAAAATAATTCCCCAAAGTGACATACATATTTTTTCAGAAATACAGAGTTTACTTTGGAGTAAACATCTTGATTCTTTTAGCCAGTTCTATTTTGTGGTAATTGAAGGCAGAAGTTGAGAACTGTTGCAATGACTGGGACTTTCTCATCAGTGGTGAATGTGCACTTACTTAATTGAAAGGAGGCAAAGATTACATGAATCAGAGCATCAAAAGTTTAGGCACAGATCATCTTCTGCAATGAGACAGGAGCAGTATTTATTTTCCAGGTAAATTAGTGCTTGAAATGCAGTCTTGCAGATATAAAGTGGTGAAAAAGCCGTAAATAATTCGGTCTTCTGCTTACTGATAGAACAGACAGTTATAATAAGGGTTGCTTTTCAGAGTGCACTTTGAGTAGTGCAAGGCAAATGAAAGCAGCAAATCACTCCTCAGGGAACATGTCACTGATTGTCAGTCCACTGCCAAAAAAGTTATTTCATGCCTATTACTGATAATATTTGTCTCTTCTCCACTTCCCTGTGACATTTCTCCAACATACTTCCAAGTTGTCTTTGACTCCCCATTAGATTAATGTCCTATTGCTAAGTCTGAATTTTAAACTTTTTTTTCATCTGCTACTTCCTGTATAAATCAGTGAACTAAAGTGTATCTTTACTTGGGATGATAACCTATCACCAAAAGAATTAAGACTGTTTTTCAGCTACAGTTTGTTTTGTTCTTCCAAAAGGCTAATTAAAAGCTGCAAAGACCCTATATTTTATTGTGCTTAATGAATAGTTGATTACAATTAGCTATGATAGGAATCAATATTGAAAAATATTCCTCTGATAATTTACTTTTGATCAAATTCTTCTACTTTTTACCCTGGGATTTGATAGTGCAGAGCCAGACAGTACCTGAGTTTGGGTCAGATCAGACCTCAGACAGTAGCTTGTCACTTGAGTAACTCTTCTGAATTGTGCAAAATGACACAATAGTCCAGGAGTAAAAATGTGAAAAGCCCTTCTGCTTTTTAGGCAACCAAATCTCCAAAAATCACTAGGACTTGAAACATCGGGGCTGGTAAAGCAAGAAAGCCAGTAAGACACAGAGCCTCTCAGTGCAAGGCAGTCATTTTGATGAGTACATGGGGATGCTTTTAAACAGCATGCTGAATGTCCAAGTGTGTTGCTGGTATTCCATACACACCAGGAAGCCTTGTGTGGGGAGATTGTCCAGAATAATTACAGCACTTTAGCTTCATCCCTACACTGCCAGACACTGGCTTTCCTGTGAGATCAATGTGTTAGCTCTGCAGTCACTTTTGAAGGAAGACTTAGGTTTTTAAGGAAGAACCTCCTAAATAATTTAAATACCGAATAGGCAAATGGGAATATGTTTAAAAGTACCATAATTGGTATTGGCTGACATTCCTCTTGGCAGTATGAGAAGACAAGCAAACTGTACCCTGTCATTATTAGGCACAAGTGGAGAAACTTGCTCTGCCCACGGCTGGAGCTTTTCATACTTGAAACTTGCTCTAGAGGAGAAAACACATCATTAACTGTGCAGCTCTTCAAGGTCTTCACTGGCACATAGGAAATGGGAGTAATTCTCCTGCTCTTTTCCGTCCCGAAAAGTAAAGGCTGCCTTTCCAAAGACAATCTAAGTCTTTTCATTTAATATGAAGTGGCAGTGCTTGAGTGGTTACATTTTCTGTTTGAGTGCTGACTGGCTCTTGGAAAATTATTTCACTTTAGCACCTTGATGGCTTACACTTACGACATACCCCTCTCTTCTCCGTCATGGTGATGGAATCTTCTTTAGAGACCACAAAATGCTACGTCATGAATTTTTTCAACATGAACACATTACTGCTTCAGCACATAACATTCTTGTGAATGCCAAGTACAACTTCTCCCATGTGACTGAGAGAAGCAGAAAAGCAATCAAGCCCCCAAACCTTAAATTACTTATGCTTGGACATTTTGCAGAACAGTAGATTCAAAAATATATTTCTGAACTGAGGGCTAGAATCTACATTATTTAAAGCTTTTTATCACAGCATATGGAATGATTCACATTTTCTAAAGAGAGACAATAATTTTCTTCCAAATTAAGAAGTGGATGGGTATACTTAATACCTGTTTACCTTGGATGTCTTGTCCCTGCTTGGATTTTGGAAGACCACTTCATGCCCCTGCTGAGTGTCTGACATTTGTAAATAAATAATCAATGAGTTTTGTGATCACAGTGCTCAGAAGTGTGGAAGTGCCCTGTTTATGTTCCTGGGTGCCTGGCAGAGATACTTTGGCTCATTCCCAGACCGTCTTGTTTCTGAGCATGAGCTTCTCAGACACTCACAGGTCTGCATTTCTCTGCCATATTGAAAACAGTACAAGATCTGCTTCTAAATATCAAATGGTTTCTGGTCTTGCAAGGCTAATGTGGAGTCTGACAATTTAGTTAAATTGATAATAGATGAATCCAAGGCTATCACGTTCAGCACCCTTTAGCACTCGAGGTTAACCTAGCCATGCGCCGTGTCAACATATCTTTGTCCCTCTCTCATGTTAAAATATGTAACTGGATACAACACTGCTGGGTAGATCAATACTCACACCCAATGACTGTCTCAGGCAGCCACTTTTGGCAAGGTCAAGTCCCAGGGAAATAGAAGATAGGTAAAAATTCTAGCAGATAGTTCCACAAGGATTTCTAGGTCTTTAAAACGGAAGGTACTTTCAATAAAGTGAAGTTAGCATAAATCTTTAAAGATCCCAGGCAGTATTCTAATCTCTGTGATATGTCCAAGATCCAATTGCACTGTGCCTTTCTTCCCTTTGGCATTGTGGACACCTCAAATATATGAACGTGTTCTTGATGAGGCCTTTGTATATACAGGTAGTAAAATGTACACACATACAGGTAAGTGTGCAACTCCTGATGCCTTCAGTAGAGCAACTTGCCTCCTTGAAGTAATGTATATATAGATGTAACTAGTTGACACTATTCTTTTTTTTTTTTTAATGCACTTAGTGCTTTTCATGGTCACTTTTATTAAGTATCACCAAATTAGCTGAATTCTTTTTTAAAGGCTTTTCTTCTACATGTCTATCTAATATCTTCAACAATGCATATCTCAGGTTCCTGATGCTCAGATTGCAAACTGGCCAAGTGACAATACTCTCCCCAACCCTACCCAACATTCTTCCTGTCAGCAACAAGCCCATGTAAAAGACAGATAAAAAGACCCTTTAGTATAATGAACTGAATGAATAATTTCCCTCTATGGATTTTTAAATGAAGATAAACTGGAAGGTTACATGGTAATTCAGGACATTTTCAACATACAATAACTGCATTTGATTTTGACAGATCAGTCCCTTCCTTTCTTCATACTAATGTTACAGTGACTTATATCCAGTTTTGCTCAAGATATTAATCTTTCAAATATCTATTCAGAATTTGTCTACTATGTTTTAAAATTTGTACCTGAGTAATTTAATGTCAGTGTAGTTAGAACACTACATGTAATTGAAAAATTTACATGGAATTATATTAAGAAAATACTGAACTAATGAAAGGTGCTCTCTAATAACAACAGACAATGATTAGGCTTTTGGAAATAAGACACAAGGAGTGGACCTATATGGTGGCATATCAATAAGGTTTACATAAACTTTATATTTCCAGATAAGCATAGTATTATCAAATAGAAGAAGGAGGTGAGGGAGAATTGGGAGAGGGGTATATGGAGGATGCAAGGCCATTTGAGTGGGAAAATAGTTAGCAAATGGAAGAATGTCAGGTGCAGGGAGATTCACAGAAGACTGACACAAGCATGATTGGCTCTTGATTTGGTTTTAGTTGTTTTTTTTATTGCCTCAGTAATAAAAAAGGCGTGCATATGGGCTGGAAAATCTATCTCTTTGTTCTACATGAGTGTAGAGCATGCAAAATTAAGCCATTTGAAAGCTAGTTGATTTTTATATGGAAAGCTAGTTTAATTTTCCATATGTTCATATGAAAAAGTTTAACATTGCCTGAATTAAATATGTATAGAATTAGGATGGACAAAATAACACTTTTTATTTTGCCTTCCTTTTCCCTCTTCTTGAGGGATGTTTCTTGAGATGACTTAAAAAGAACTGCCTCAGGTGGTTTGTGATTATTGTTTTCAGACATCCTTTTGATAACTTTTTCTCTGAATATGTTAGATATTTTGTATTATGATCTCTCTCAGGCTTGTTTAGGGGCATTAAGGTGTGTTAATATAATTTCGTAGTGCATCTGTAAGTAGTGGTAAGGCTTTCATATCTTACTTAAATATTAGCTCTTTCAGATGGTTCTGTTAATAAGACAACTTTTTTCGCAAAAAATGTGGAAGCCTATCGCCCTGCTCCTATTTCATCCTTTGCACTGGTAGAGGTCTTCATCAGTGAACAAATTCATCTCACTAAACTGACAGAAAACTAAGCTAGAAAGCAATAATTGAATAGATTTCCACTCTTTTTAGCTTTAGCAGCTACCTAAGAAGTCAGACAAGCACGAGTGGTGTTGTAGGAAAGCCTAGAGGGGAAATTACACTGCTCAGCTGCGAAGTGTCACTTAGTGAAAGAATGACAGGACTACCTTCCTAAGGGAAAGGTTCTTATACAGGATCTGTGATCTCATCAGCTGAGGAAATTTTCTTGACCTTTGCAAAGACTTCCTAATACATTTTAGCACTGCTGAAAGGTCTGAGTCTTCTTTTCAGAATTCATTGAAGAATGCCTCTAATAGTCAGGTGATAGCTTTTGTTCCAATTTAAAACATAAATCACAAGAAATACACCCAAAACATAGAGCAGTGTTTGAGAGGTCAGATAGTCCATCATCTTGTCTAAAGCAGGACCCGAACATATGAAATTTGCTCTTCATCATTTCCTCAGTTTACCTAATACATCCATTTTCTTTTTCTCTCCCTACTTCTTTTTTTCATGTAGGCACAACTTCAGAGAGCTGATGTTTTTCTTTGTACTCTTAGTCTGCCCTTCTTTGATCTCCAAACTTTGTCACACAGTCATGTACTTCACTTTCACAACCCTCTTCTCTTCTCTTCTCTTCTCTTCTCTTCTCTTCTCTTCTCTTCTCTTCTCTTCTCTTCTCTTCTCTTCTCTTCTCTTCTCTTCTCTTCTCTTCTCTTCTCTTCTCTTCTCTCCTCTCCTCTCCTCTCCTCTCCTCTCCTCTCCTCTCCTCTCCTCTCCTCT
>VZRM01003292.1:930704-1043048 GCA_013397955.1 Grantiella picta
CCTCTCCTCTCCTCTCTTCTCCTCTCTTTTTTCTCCCACATTTCATATCACTGGTCCACACTCACCTTGTGGCTGAGAACGAAAGGTTTATTGTTTGCCATACCTGGCATTCAGTCTGTACATCTTACTCTGCTCAGACAGACACCTGAAACCAGATTCATAATAGATTGCAGCAGAAGTGCCATTATGAAGCACATTTGATAGGTGTGAGAAGCAGGCATTCAGTCAGTATAATTAATAGTGCTGGCAGCATTAAAAATGCATGCCATGAAATGCCTAAGTGCTCTGTAACATCATTTGAGTCCTAAGGTGAAGAGTCAGCTGCATATGATACGGCTATTTACTGCTAGAGGCTGTTGTTACTCTGCATTCATATTTAAGAACTGCATGATCAGGAATAACTATAGGTAGTTGTTTTGGATGTGGACCTTTTTGATTAGAATTTGTTGTTCTCTGTGAAATAAATTGGTCTCACTGTATTTCAGAGGCGCATTCTTCAGTTCATAATTATCTCCACATTTGGCCTAAACAGTGACAAAAAATGGATTTCATCAGAGAAGCCACACAAGGTTGTATTGGAGGAACAAAGTTTGAGTTACCTTGGTTCTCAGAAGGCAGGAGTCAGTGAAGGACAGACAGAACTTCTGTTACCCATACTGCTTCAGTTTTGCTGAAGCACATAAAATTTAACTTTGGGTGACTGACTATTTGGACTTCACATTTTGATTCTGGAATGTGTGATGCAAATTTGTCTTCGGTTTGACTGCTAATTAAAAAATGAATTATTTGAAACTCCATTCTCTTTTCAGAGGAAGGAAACAAAGGCTATGGACCTGTTTTTGAGGAGCAACCTATTGATACCATCTATCCAGAAGAATCTTCAGATGGACAAGTTTCAATGAACTGCAGAGCTAGAGCAGTTCCTTTTCCTACTTACAGGTAACATATCTTGCTTTGATTTTCAGATCTTGCATCTTCTATTCAGCAGCTGTTTCAGATTGTGTTATTAAATGATTGACTGTCTTAAAAAGTTGGAGCAAAGTCTTCAAGGCAGGAAAAAATGGGGAGATGCGTAATTTTTGAGTAAGACTCAACATTGGTTCAATTTACTAAAATGTCTAATCAGTGTTGAAAACAGTATATTGTGTTAAATATTTTCAGCTTTTGAAAGAAATACTGATCCAGATGTAAATAAGAAAAAAAAAGTTACTTTTAAAAATAATTAAGAGGATGTATTTCCAGCTTAGTCTGAGGTTGACTGAGATTTGACTCTTTGTTCTTCTTGATTCAGAATGGCTTTTTATTCTATTTTGCTTTGACAGAAGACGTATTGATTGTTGAACCTGGATATTCTACATCCCATGTTGCTTTTGCATCCTCTGTGTTGTAGAGCAGTGATCAAGAATGTGTCAGATGTGCTACTGAAGACATGAAAAACTATTCTGAAAAACATTTTAGCTAGTTTTAATACAGATTCCAACAGGACCTCTTTCACAATGATTATATTATTGTAGAGAGCAATTCTTCTTTGTTATGCATTCGTATGAGTTTGTCAGCCATTATCTGTTCATTGTGTAAAGAGAAATGTACTTAAGACTGTCATTATTAAGACTGTGACTAAATTACAACCTGATCATAGGTGGAAAACTGCTCTCATTTTACTAAGGACAGACACAATTTCTTGACAGCAAAAGAGATTCATTTCAGGAAATTGTCCTGTGACCTCCCCCCAGTACTCACTTGTGTATGTTCCCAGACTGGTTTCTAGAACAGAAAAAGCAATCGAGTCTGCTAGCTATTCTTTTACATCTGTTACAGTATTGCAGTCAACTTAGGTATTCTTCCATCAAAACAGCTTAGTTACTCTTCATTGCCACTTTTAAAATTATGCCAACAGGTTGTCTACCTGTACCCAACCACCCTTTTGAATATGATCCTGCTACGTGACATTTTGTTGCGCTTATTTCCTCCTGTCATGCTTGGAAAGTGTGGAGAGATTACTCATGCTAAGATTTGATAGCCTTTGATGTACTTCCCCATCCCTACCAGCTGGTCCAGAGAATCCTCCCACCCTGTCTGTAAGCCTGTAAACATACCATCTATAGATGATTACAGGCTCTACATAAATTTTGTCATTCTTCTTTATCTGTTGGGGGCTCAGCAAAATCTGATCTAGTAAAATCACTCAAAAAGAATTGCATTGCACCTCCAGAGCTTCTCTGTCTAGGAACAGATCTGACAATTAACACTGCTAGCTGATGTGATGATAATTGCAATACAGAATAAGGCCACTTGTCTTATTTCCCGACATCATTATTTTTATTATGCCCCAATATGTTATCTTCATCTCAGCCCTCTAACATTTATTGAGCGAAAATTCTTCTACCTCAGAGGTAAATAAGTCCTTCCTACAATTTTCATTGCAGGATAAGCTGTCCTCAGGACAGCCATTCATAGATATTTCTGAACAGCGAATATATTTATTTTTTCTAACACAGACATATAGTATGTGTCACAGGACTGAAGTGATACCTCTAGAATTCTAGAAGATCAAAATGCTATTTGCTACATTTTTTAAATCTTGCCATTTCATTAGATTTTTTTAAATTTATTTTTTTGCTCATGCCACTCTTACTGTTATTTCTTTCTATGACAATTGCAAGTTCCACTTCCAAGTGAGATTTCTGCATATATTGGTACAACTTCAATAGTGAATGAACAGGTAGTGTGTGTGTTCTCATTGTCAAATACTAACGCCTGGCGTTACCCTATGACAAAAGAAAATACTTATGCTGAAATAATTTTATGATCTTAATTGTGTTAAAGTTGCATTTTTGCTATTTGTGCGTAGGAACCAGGAAGTTCCTTTCTAAGGTTATGTGCTCCCTCTTGTGGACACAGTAATAGACACACTCCGTGTTTTTTAACATTTTTTAACATAAGTAGAAATCGATGAGGGCCAAAACGGGGCCACCCATTTCTGTCTTAATCCCTTAAGTGCAAGTTGCAGTAAATCAGTGAATTGGCTGTGGGATTTTACTATAACTAAGGGGAGAATGTCCAGCAATTTTCTGAATGTATCAAGCATGCCACAGTTTTTGCACTGACTTTACTGGTGCATAATGTTTTATAAAACATCTTCAGTATCTGCAGCAGGTTTACAAAAATCTCTCATTAGGCCATACTTTAAAGGTGCAGAGGGAGAATGTTTTTATCCAGTTTGGCCTTAGATAATTATTTGGGAGGTGTTCAAAATCCCTGTGTTTGATGGTTTGCTAGCTCATTCACAGCCAGCTCAAGCATCTCTTATTGCTTGGCCAGTAATTATATTTTAACCTACCTCATAACTCCAAGAAGGCAGAACTGAGACTGTTATGTTTAAAAGACCTCTGGAGTTCAAATCTGTGCCTCTTGCTGAAGGAAAACTTAAAACTTACTTAGAAGTATATGAATAACTTCCTCTATAGTTTATCAGAATTTATGAGTTATTTTTCACATCATATTTCTTACCAGGCTTTGTTTCAGGGGCCAAAGCTTACATCTGGCTTTTCTCTTTTAATAGGTGGAAACTCAACAACTGGGATATTGATTTAACAAAGGAGCGCTACAGTATGGTGGGAGGCAGACTTGTTATCAATAATCCAGAGAAATCAAGGGATGCTGGAAAATATGTCTGTGTAGTGTCGAATACCTTTGGAACTGTCAGAAGCAGTGAAGCCACTCTGAGTTTTGGATGTAAGCCGTTGTTTATGTCAAAACATAGAACAATTATGGTTAGCTTGAAATGCTCAATGTTTTACACTATCTTCTGCTAATGTGTGCCATAGCCATATTACTCTGTGAAAACAATACCTTAAGTGCCTTAGACTGCAGAAATTGACACAAAGTAAGTTTGTAAGCATTTTATATTCTTTAGCATTCAGCTGACATAACAGCCTTCCCAGCGAGCTATTGTTAAATTATTAATTGGAAGACTCATGGAGCCAGATCTGGAGATAATAATGTCCAGGCTCTTTTTAAATCATAGTAGGACCTGAGGGGAAATAGTCAAAAAAGAAAGATGACTGAGGGCATGTGCTGATGGGAATCACAGAAAGTGCAAACACAACTGCAGGAGGAAGGCACAGCACTAGCTACTAAAGTGTGCCCTGAATCCTAGGCTACAGTGAAGACCTTGCTGGGGGAAATTTCTGTCAACTTGTGACAGTCATGAGCTAGTCTTGAGAATGCATGTACATATACAGACCTTCATGTCACCGAATACCTGCATTGTAAAAAACTGATGTACCACATGAAGACTAATGCAAGATTTTACCAACTGAAGACAGTGTTTGGGATTTTTATTTTATTTTGCCGTAAGTTGCCTTTTTCCCTGGATATATTTTTTTATCAGAGGGGGAAAAAAGGAATCACAGAAAAAAGAATCCTCTCTAACTGGTGTCCATTCAAAAAGCCCTGGGTGGCCTGACACTAAGGGTTTAGTGCCTCTCTTGTCTTTAACCAGCCTCCAAAAGCAGAAGTCACTCCTTGCTGTATAAGATCAGACATGTACTGATAAGTTCAGCTTTCTGATAGTAGTTATAAGACTGTGGGACCACAAATATTAGGGACGCTCAGAGGCTATAATAAGCTGATGGATCATATCATAGCTGATATAGTCTTAGTCTGTATTTACCCAGCATATTTTTCTAGGAAAAAAAAAAATGAAGGCCAGGGTGTTACTTCCATTTAATGGAGAAAACATCAACATTCTGTTTGCAGGATATTTATTTATACCGAAAGCAGGCTTCAGTGGTGCAAGTCCTGAACAATCAACAGGATAAAAAAAAATTAAACCAATACACATAATAGATAAAAAAAGTAGAATCAAAACAGTCTGAGGCATGCTTTCTGCCTACCCCCTCACTGGCTGCATGAGCTGAATGTTGACAGTGCACAGGAAACTAATACTGAACAGAACCCTAATGTACAATTTTCTATATGTAGACTCTATTAGGTTAAAGAGGTAAGGAATAGAAATGAAAAGATAGCTGGAAACTGATAAATATCTCTTAAAGAAAAGGCTGCTTTCATTCTTCTTTATACTGTTATATTTCTTCTTTTCTCCTTTTTAATGATCACCTAGACAAAACATGTCCTTCTACAATCACCATTTCAAAAGTACTGTATAGAGTTGCTAAAATTAATATTGAAAATGTCTGATCTTTAGTGGAAGTTTTTGTTCTTTTGCTTGTGCATGAACTGATTGAAAAATGTCAACAACCATTTAGAAGAGCTCAAAAAAATCTTGACCAGCTCTAATTTTGTTTTACTGTGAAATTTACTGAAACTATGGAGCAAAATCCACATTCTCTCATATACTTCATCAATTAATCCACCTGAGAATACTGTAGATATTTTCTAGATCCAGTACCTTAAAACCCATTAAAAATTTTAAGTGGTGCACATAATACTCGTAATGGCTCTCCCAAGGTTTCAGAGCTTATTCAAGAACGTATAAATAAAATGTCTACACTTAAAATGTAAACTTAAAATTGCTGAAAAGACTTCAAAGCAATGATAGGTTTTCTTTTTATCAAACCCTACACATTTGTTGCTAAGGATTGTATTTTATTTTCCTATTCTTGCAAGAGATTTTAAACACTAATCTGCTCCAACGAAAGCAGAAGTTTGTAATGGTGGCAAGTTTATGTGATCAAAAGATCTGCAACAAGGAAATTGATGCTTTCATGAGAGATCAGTCAATATTTTGAATGTAGAAAGTAGTAAGGTCCATGCTTGTGTTTGCAACGGGAATATACTCAAACTAGTGCAGACCTTATATGAGTAGAAGTATTCCAATATGAGTGAAGAGCTTCCCTGGCTTTAATTATAAAACTTCTCTGGTCAAATAGCTAATTCTTACCAAGTTAGTCTGGTATACTTACTTTAATTTTTTGTCAAAGAATAATATTCAAAATTAATTGAGGGATAGATCTGGAGAACTAAATACTTCCATTGCACTAAGGCACAGGGTAGAATTATATAAGATGAGAATCATGAGTTGTTTGGGTGCCCCATTACAATGCCAACCATTTCATCATTGATCCAATCAAGATCCAGTCAGTCAGTGGAATCATCTGCATTGTCTTCTGGTCTGTCTGAGCAGAAGAAAAATTGGTATTTCAGAAATTGGGAAAGGTGTCTCCCTGAACACTCACATAACTCTATTAGAGTTTTTTTCATGCTTTTGACAAAGCTTAACAACATTTGCTTCCTAGATTCCTGTAGTCATTCAGATCTGACAGCTGTGGTTGCCCTTGGAAGATTCCTTTACTGTATTTAATAGATAGAGCAGTTGTTCCAAAGTTAAGGAATTAATTATTATTAGGCGATGTAGTGTCTACTACATCTATCCATTGCATTTTATAGTCGTCAATAGGTTCTGTTTTCTACTTAGTCTCTTCTTGTATGTTGCTGAGTTTTGATTTTTTCTTTGTTGTTGCTGACTGACTGCACATGGACTTTTAGTTAGATCTCAGAGACAACCTTGGGAATTTAGTAAAACTGGGTAGCTGCCTGCCACTGAGCAAGGCTGAAGTTACTTGCATGAAGTTAGCTTAGATGACTTCTGTGGTAGAATATTGCAATTAGGGGCTGTGCACGTGGCTATTATGGAGGGTTTGTTTGCACACAGTAGCATTAAGAACAGCACTCCAGTGAGGATCTGTACAGTCTCACTGGACTTGGCGACAAAGAGAAGTTTCAGAAGAGACTCAAGGTGTTTATGGCTTAATTTCAGGTTGGATAAGAGTGAAAAAAAAGCAGAATAGTGCAATTATTGATGTAGTTGAAGTATCTCATGCAGCTATTGACTTACTTCCGCAGGTACCATTACTGTTCTTCCAGAGTCTGTGGAATGATGAAAGACTTGTTTCTTTATTCTTTTATAATACTCCCCTTACCTTGCTGCATGGAAGTTGATTTGAGGGGATGTGAGTCACTTCTGTCCCAAACCTCTGACACTAAAGATGTGTCTGAGCTAGCTCCTTGCCAGCCCTTGGCTGCTGGTAGTTGTCAAAGTGGGTAGCCAGATGATTTTAGAAAAAGAAGACTCTTTAAGTTACAATAAAGAATTAAATTTAAATTTTGGAGAAAGTAGTTGAAAAATAACCTCAAATTATTTTCTTTTCTCTTCCTGGGATTCCTTCTTCAAGGAAACCTAGCTTAGAGATACAATCTGCATCACCTTTTTTTTCCCTGGCATTTGCAATTATGATGACTAAAGTACTGTAAAAAAAATTAATTTGATAATGACAAATAAGCAAAACTGGCATTAGGGGTCAACAGGTATCTATCTGCCATGTATTGATGTATTTCTATACTAATCTCTACAGGACTGAAGATAATGATAATAATAAAAAAAATTACTGTAGTGAAAATCCCTCTTCTCCTCCCCTTGCTTTTTAAAAACTAGATCTGGATCCCTTTCCACCTGAGGAACGTTATGAGGTTAAAGTGCGAGAAGGTGTTGGAGCAGTGCTTCTTTGTGAGCCCCCTTACCACTACCCAGGTAATTCAGCTCAAAGTGCTTAATTTTCAATGTCTTAAGAGTAAAAGACAAATTAATGTTTATTTTTTGCAAGTGTGCTTTATATTTACTTAAACAGTAACTTTTACACAGCTTGAGAATCACCATTTTGGTTAGGTTTTTGTTTTGAATATGTTTATTGTTGATCCCATGTAGGCAATGTTGTTGAATTTGCAAATAGGTTTTGATACTACAAATAGAACTACTCAAGCTAATCTGCATAATGGAAGGGAGACTTGGCCTACCAATCAAAGACCAGAGTACGTGTCACTCTGTCACGGTGTCATCCCAGACCTTCTGCTGGTCTTGGACAGGGCCCAGCCTTATTCCACCTAGTAAAGTCACCTCACTGCTGTGATCATGGGCTTCTGTTAAAATCATGGGACAGCAGAAGCACCCCCAGAGGGTCAGAGATGAGCTTATTTATTCTCTGGAAGTGACTTTTTCTCATAATTAGCTACTGAAGAGCTCTGCAGGTATTATATCCACAATCTCAAGCATCTGCCGTTCCATCATGAGGGATGAAATTGGTTGTTAGCCTCTCTTCTACCTTATAAAATGGAATAATTATTTAGTTTTCATTCTCAGTTTAGGCATTGCAAGGAACTGAAGAACAGAGATATATTACTAGTTAAAAAAATCTTAACGTTTTGTCTAAATCACAAGACTGGTGAGGACTTCCCAGCTTTGCAATTGCGTATGGTCAAGACCCAGCTGCCTCTCTTGTCCCATCCCACTCCAGTTCGTGTGGGATAGTTGTGCCCAGGGCAAGGTGTGTAAACTGTAGCCAGACCCCAGTAACCTCCACTCACGGCGGCAGTGCCCAGATGTTCAGTGTAGGCAGGAATGAGCTGCTGAGACATGTACAAATCTCTCTCACATAGCTGCCTCTGCAAAAAAAAATCTATAAACTAGAAATCAGAGTCAGGTAATTTATATGCAGACAGTATTCCGTGGTTTAAACAGCTGATGGTGTTGGTTTTTAATATTGACTAAAATATTTTCCTCCAGATGACCTCAGTTATCGCTGGCTTCTAAATGAGTTCCCAGTGTTCATTTCTTTGGACAAACGACGATTTGTGTCACAGACAAATGGCAATCTCTACATTGCAAATGTAGAAGCATCAGATAAGGGCAATTATTCATGTTTTGTGTCCAGCCCTTCAATAACAAAGAGCGTATTCAGTAAATTTATTCCACTTATTCCACAGTCCGATCGTAAGTATTTATTGGAAATACTATGCACGTTCAGTATTTTAACTGTTTCTATTATAATCTGGCTCATTCATAACTACTTTCATTTCTGTAAGGAGAATTATATGGCAAGTCATAACGGCTACTGCACAATGTTACTTAGTGTTTCACGTGCAGAGATCCAAATCATTCCTATCCACAGTGAAAACTTTGTGAAGGAAATCTCCATGGATTCATTCCTAAATTTCCTTTCAAATAATTGAGAACGCAATTCTTATCCCCAGAATCCCCATCTCTTTTATGTGATAAGCACCTGTTCTCATCCCAAAATCTTCAATGCCTTTTCTAGTCTTGGCATTGGTTCAAAGGAGTATGACTGTAAAGCAGCAACTTCATGTAAATGTTGATGAACAGCTTCAGGATTTACTTTTTTTTCCCCCCAGAAAAATCCCCCATGAAAGAGGAAAATCCTTTACTCTGATGAAACTTCCTTTTCAACAGTGACCCAAGAGCTTTGTGTCTCATGGTCAATCTCCTAAAGCACCCCTGTGGCTTTGTTTTGCTGGATTATTTGCCACCATTTCTTCGTGAGAACTGCATGTTTTCCAAATAGGAGCCAACTTCCCTTTTGCCACTTCAGACTGTCAGTCACTAGATTCCCATAAACTGATCATCAGATTTTCAGTGACCCTTTTTTCTGTAAAATCTCCCATATTACTGATTGCATTTGAATAATTACAAATTAGTGATCTTTGACAAAATATTCTATGGTCAATATTCACACTGCCATCTTCATCTAGAAGAACTGCAAGAAGATTCCTACAGGGATCACTAGTAGGGAAATTTGACTATGTTTACATCCCTGTGCCCTCATTAAATTATAGTTATGCTTGCTCTAGCTCCTTTATACCCTTACTGAGATAAAAACTGGGCTTATATTAAAAATAATTCAAAATATTCTATCCAGTAAAGGAATCTGTGGAAAATAGAGACTCAGGTTTTTGTCTACCCACACACACAGTACATCATCATGCTTCAAGTGTGATTAAAAATTCTGTAAAAAATTTTAAGATTTGTCATCCAGTAAATGATAACTAGTTGCTGAGTAAAACTAATACCATTTAATACCAACTAATTATGCCATACTAATAAAAGTTCAGTGCTTAGTCACATACTTTTTTAATTACTTATTGAATTTTGAATAAACAACTGTTTATTCACTGTAAATAAGAATTTTGTCTGGAATTTTAAGGAGTTTTATTAACTGTGGAAATTTTGATAGCTGTATAACTTCCTGCCATGACTTTTCTGAGAATCTTTTTTTCATATTAGGAGCAAAAGTATATCCTGCTGATATCAAGGTGAAGTTCAAGGACACATACGCTCTCCTGGGGCAAAATGTGACACTGGAGTGTTTTGCTCTTGGAAAGTAAGTGTGTTTTAAAGTTATTGTAGAGCACAGGTTGCTTTCAGATTTCAGGGAATGAAAATACATGTTTCATGATCAAACGCTGTTTTTGTAGTCTGCAATTTAACAGCCAGTTCTTGAACATGCTGATTTGTACTTTCCTGTACCTTTTCAAGTCCGGTTCCTGAACTCAGATGGAGTAAATACCTTGAACCCTTGCCAGCATCTGCTGAGATAAGCATGTCTGGTGCAGTTCTTAAGATCTTCAATATTCAGTATGAAGATGAAGGACTTTATGAGTGTGAAGCTGAAAACTATAAAGGAAAAGATAAACATCAAGCAAGAGTTTATGTGCAAGGTAGGAAGAACAGTTTTATTCTTGATGACCTATGTTGCTTTTACTTATGTTGGAAATATCTGTGTTTTCACACTCGATGTCAGTGTTGATTCATACTGTCATACTCACACACTGCTGTTCAAGTTAATAGAGCAGAATCAAAATTCATGCGTTAAATTCCAAGCATGATATTTATTTATTAATTGCATGACAACTCAGTATGTCTTTTTATTATAGCTCGTATATACACCTTGACAGTTATGTGTTAATATAATTATGCATAATGGAAATTAAATCAGTTTATAATACTTGAAGTGAAAGAACTTCCTGGAAGAAAAAGAGACCATTAAGTTTGTTACGCTTTCTTGTTTGTTTCTTGTTTGTTTTGTTTGTGTTTTCTGTCTTATCTCTCTCTTTTATTAGCAACGTACAGTTCTTTATTCTTCCGCCCTCTGTCTCTTCCCTGTATGCATTTGGTTAAATTAGGTAACCAAAGAATTGTATCTTACAGCTCATAGTAAAATAATCTCAAGTAACTTGACTTCTTGACTGAGGTTTATGCCATAAAACTATGATATGAAAAGGTCACACATAACACCTGAATCACCCTCAGAAGGTTTATGTCTCTTTGGCTGTACAGAAGATCTTCTGAGTTAAGATCCTCAGTGAAGCACTGGAACTTCAGTTGAACAAACTCAGAATTCATGTGGGAAGGTTATTACTGCTTATAAAGAGTAAAGCTAATAAATCGGTTTGTTTGCTTAGCAAAAGCAAAAATGCTGGACTATTTTCAATATAATTTTCTTACATATTCCATCTGGACCAAGGGAATAATTTCTAGGAGATCTTTTCAGTACATAATGGTTTTGCACAATTTCATGTCATTTAACTATCATTTTTATGGTGCTACTGAGTAATTTCCACAATGAATAGTCTACAAATCAGTATAAGTGGCAATATCTTATGTCTTTGGTCATTCAGGAACCATTATTTCAATTCCGTATTTTCTTCTCATAAAAAATAGTTTGAAGCTATTTTGAATCTATTTTGTAAGACAAAAACTTCTTTCTTTTTTTGTACTGGTGCATTGCTGAGTTATCATCATTGCTTTGTGTTGCCTGTTTAAGTATTGTGGAAAAAACAGTGGAATTAATACAACATAATGCTAATTAAATATGTATGTGCTGTATTTACAATGCTTCATGTATTTTATTCTTCAGCTGCTCCTGAGTGGGTAGAACATATCAATGACACAGAGAAGGATATAGGCAGTGACCTATACTGGCCTTGTGTAGCTACAGGCAAGCCTATTCCAACAATTAGGTGGTTGAAAAATGGTGCCTCGGTGAGTATATTGATGTAGGTAACACAGGCTTGATCGGTTAGCTCATGGAAACAATTTTTTGAAGGATTAAAAGGTTAAAGGAAAATTAATTATAAAGATCCAAATATTTGCTGATTCCACTTGCATTAGGCATTAAAATCTATTTTTTTAACGTTTTATCTCAATCTTCTCTTATTTCTTCAAGCTATTTAGTATTCAGCTTTGAATTATTAACTTAACTTTAGACCAAATGTTTAGGAGGTGGATATCCCTTTTTCTCCAGGCCTGTTTAAATAAATGCTCTTCACTCTGGATAAAAAATGTTCATCAGCTTCTCTTTAAAATTAATCATTCTTACTACATTAAACATGAATGTGTCTTTAAAAATATAAGACAAAAAAAAGTCAGTGGAGATATGACAAGAAAGAGTATTTCTGAAATTATCAGTGGTGTTTCTATATCCTGTATTTTTTCACTTTTTTTTCTAGACACAGAGTGTTGCAAATGTTTGGGTGATGTGAAGTTTAAAGAAGTACTGTTTGATAATTTAATTCTATTACATTCGCTATTTGGTTTGAACATAGTAGATTTTCTGTCCTAGAGTAATGGAATCACAGAATGGTTTGTGTTGGAAGGTGCCTTAAAGATCATTTAGTTCCACTCCCTGGCCATCAGCAGGGGCACCTTTCACTAGCCCAGGTTGCTCGGAGCTCCGTCTAGGCTGCCCTTGAAAAATTCCAGGGATGGGACATCCACAGCTTCTCTGGGCAAAATCTGTCCAGGCATTTCAACAGTGTATTTAAAATCTGTTGCTTAGACTAAATGAAAAGTCATTTAAAAAACAAGAGGATATGAGGGCACAATGCAGCTCTGGGTCTGTTGAGCTGTGGTGACTCTGATTTTGGCAAGCAAACAAAAAGAGACAATGAGGCAGCTTGTTTTCTACTGTGTATCTTAGGAAAAATGTGTGAGGCTGGAGGGAGAACAGGCGTATCACCATCTGCTATATGGAGGTGGCTTAAACCAGGAAAAAAAACGCTTTTGTCTAGTTTTGGTAGATCTTGCAAACAAATAATTTAACAAGTAAGTTCTTTGCTGGTCCCCACTGAACTTGGCTTTCACTGGGAAAATCTACATACTGGATTGCAGAACGCTGTGTGTAAGTCTCCCATAGTACACCAGAAGATTATACTGTGTGTTACTATGATATTAAGATGATTTCCAAATGGAAGATAGCAAAAAATATGTTAATTGCCTTGAAAATATAATTTGTTTCTAAATCAGATAACTTGTAATTAGGCATTTCATTTACCACACAACAAAGATTCCTTGTATAAAATCTGATTAAAACGTTTACACATAAAAGAGTCAGGAAATATATTTCCTTTAATCTGCTCTCTTTTCAGCGAAGTGGTATTCTCTTAATCTTCCTCTACAACATGCACTCCAGTGTACTTAGATGCAAGGGTTAAAGCTTTCAGTTTGATTTTCACAAGAAAACAGAATTTATTAACATGATCTTTCAAAAATTGATTGACGTCTATTTGTAATTTACAAAGTACCCCACCTTAACTACCAAATTTTGATTTACTGTTTTTTCTTTTTTTTATTAAAAAAAAAGTAATAGGAAATAGTTTATACTATTTCCCTGAGGAATCTTCTGAAAAACTCCTACCTCATTGGGACTTGCTTTACTTTTTACTGTTACAAAATGATGTGACAACAGAAACTACTGGTCAGTGAGCATGGCATAATAAAGCTTATGTGCATAAAATTGATTTAATTCCTTGTTTCTTATTTCTGAATCAGTAGTGTTTGCATTGGTGGGATAACAAGGGACTGGAGAGTAAATTTATCTACTGACACTCAGCTAGGACTTTTCCAGAAACTTAAGTATTGAATGACACTGAAATTTTCTTTTAAAAAAGGTGAAACCAATGTCACTGAAAAAGGAAAAAAAAATGAAGAAAGAATGTGGATGGGTGTGAATTCTTCACCTTATGTAGTTTATATTAATATCTTGTTGTTTTATTGATTTTGTGTTTTAGTTCCGGAAAGGTGAACTAAGAATGCAAAGTCTGACCTTTGACGATGCTGGCATGTACCAGTGTATAGCAGAAAACATGCACGGAATTATTTATGCAAATGCTGAACTGAAGATTGTGGGTCAGTGGGATTATTTCTCTATTTACTATTTCAGGGTTGAGTATGATAGCAGTTATGTTTGTGAGTACCGTTTGGTTACAGATTCCTGTGAGGATGAAGCTAAGAATCCTCACTCACTCTAGGTGATATGGGGTTTATTTGAGCTCTCTAGCTGTTTTTTGACAACAACTTGAGGAAACTTACTAACTTGTGGGACATGGTTTTTGTTATTTATGATGTTTGTTTTCTGCTGTCCCCCCTCAGAGGAGCTGATAGTGCAGAAGTTATATGAAGCACATAGAGTTGCTGCCTACATTCAAGCTTGCAAAACTGGTTAAGAAGCCTTTTCATTTTTGCTCACCTACAATCACTCCTCTGTGATGCAAAATCTGCTTTTTAAGAAACCAGTCACTTGGCCTTTGAAGCTCTTTGTCTTTGCTCTGCCCTTCCATTTCTGATGTTTTTACTGATTTCATTAGAGCAGATACACTGTCTGTATGACATATTTTTCTAGATTTCTATGCAGTAGTTACTGTTCTTTCCATCTCAGACTTGCCTTCAGACTTTCCCAAGAACTAAACTATTCTTGGTTTTCCCAACCCGTTGCACAACAATGCTTCATCCTACACTGTTGTTCCATTACTGTGTACTCACTACCAGCTTGGTTTACAAAAAAGGAGCACTTTTTATAGGCGCATTTTCAAAAGTCAGTGCTGGTAAGATGTGGATATTGGTCAGAGTTGTGCTCTGTATTTTTGTAATTATATACTAGCCTTATTTCCTTAGGCTGTGCACACCCTGGCTGGCATAATTAATGATGGTATGCCAAGATACAAAATAATTAAAAGCCTTTTTTCTTTTATTTGGTTTGAAATAAAGAGAAAATTACTAAGCAAAGACATGACATCAGAGACATAAGTGTGGTACTTAGGACAGTCATGTCTCATTGCTCTTGTACATCTGAGAGTGCACCTAAAGCCAGATGGCCAAACAGAAAACCACAAAGAATAAGAAGTGTGCACTTTTATTTTCTAGAGAGGGTTAAAACCACTGAACAGTAAACCCAACTATTCTTTGGAACTATGATTGAGTGAGCAACTTGTAAAAGAAATTTATCTCCAGGAATCTGAATTTTATTAGGACTGATCAAAAGGCCCTTTGAAAGGAGGAACTTTCCATGGACTTTGATCTTGTTAGATTAAACTCAGCTGAAAGTTCAGAAATCAATGGAAAGAAACCTCTAGTGTAACACATCACAGTACTACATAATGATTTTTCCTGTTTCTTTTAGATCACCATCTACTTCCCAACGCATCTCTGTATCGTTAATATTTTTCTCACTGGCGTGAAGAATGGACATATGTAAAGAATTCAATAGTTCTGTCATTTATTGTGTGTTGCAAACAAATTCTATTTTGCAGTAAAATCACTAACAGCAATATTTGTGTTAATTTTTGCTTTCAGCTTCACCTCCTACTTTTGAAATGAACCCTATGAAGAAGAAAATCCTAGCAGCTAAAGGGGGGCGTGTAATCATTGAATGCAAGCCTAAAGCTGCTCCCAAGCCAAAATTCTCCTGGAGCAAAGGAACAGAATTGCTTGTAAATGGGAGCCGGTTAGTATTGACTGTTAGTGAACACTTTAAGCCTTAAAAATGTAGCCTCATCCATCTATCTATATCTATCTATCTATCTATCTATCTATCTATCCTGTAGGATAGTTCTCCATTTTGCAGATTTCAGGGACAGAAGAATGTGTAACTTCAGGAAAATAATATGCCAAAATGTTCTTGATAGTATGCATTCAAAGAGTTAGCAGTGTATCCAACTTTAACCAGTCTGGTTTAAGAATCGAATTGTACCATAAAACTCTTAAGAAAAATAATTGAATGAATATAAGTGACTAGAAGTACATTCTCTTGCTCCTAAGAGCAAGAGATCATGTGCTCTAATCACGCCACAGTCTCTTCAAATATTTTTTACTGTAGGGGTGTTTGTAAATCCAGTCGTTAGATGTGAGCTTCAAATTACGTTTGTGGCTTGTTCTTTCACTTATTGCAGTTCTACAGGAAGCATTGCTTTCTAATATAAAATCTAATTTCTCTTGATGAATTTTTTACACTTTCCATAGCATACGTATCTGGGATGATGGGAGCCTGGAAATTATCAATGTCACCAAGCTGGATGAGGGTCGCTACACCTGTTTTGCAGAAAACAACCGAGGAAAAGCGAATAGCACTGGTGTTCTAGAAATGACAGGTAGGCCCCAGAATTGCATTAGTTTGTTTTGGGTAGAATCCCTTAATTTGAAATCACTAATTTTTGTACCAGCATTGCACTACATTTTCAAGCTGTTCTGCATCTGTTCTTTTTAATTTAATTGCTCATTAACAATGAATTGATGCCTTTAAAACATATTGCTCAGTAGAAACTGGGTATGTTTGCACCACTTCTAACACTGTATCTCAATTTTCAGGGTTGATTTTTCTATAAGAGATTATTAAATCAGATCCATTGAATTGACATGTTTTAATGAGTTCACTCTATTTTGTAGCTTAGCACTCACGCTAAGGTGTGACTCAGAGAAATGGAACTCCTGCTGACCTTCTTTAACACTGTGGTTTTTTGTTTTGTGGGGACATTTGTTTATTTTGTTTGTTTTGGTTGGGGTTTTTTGCTGTCTTTGTTGTTGTGGTATAAGCACACTTGTGAGAGCTTTGCTGTTAAAGAAATATGCATGAAATTTGTGAGATAAGGGCACATATCCCCCTTATTGCACTTCTGAATTACCTTCCTTTATCAGTATTTGTATTTACTGATTGAGTACTGATATCCTTAATTGTGTCTTTTAAATCTGATGTCAAATAATTAAATAACTGTAGACTACAGACAGGAAGGATGGCATTCTGTAACAGCTATGTCTGTCAAGTACCACTGATAGAAGAAGAGTCATTTGTAAAATACATTTGTAATCTCTGTTCCAGAAATCATGCTGGATGTGACAGCTCAATGCCACAATATTGATGTTCTAATGTAAGATTTAGTCTGTAGCCTCAGATAATATGAAAGCAATTTTCTGGCAGATACATACACAATTTATTGTACCAAATGAAATGTAAAACTATATTTTGATGTTTGCAGTTACTTTTTATCATCTTCTGCTGTTTCCTATGTCTTGATATTATCCGCAGATATTTAATTAATTTGAAAGTTTACATAAATATATCCAGTCCCTTAATATTTATATCATATCTTCTAAAATCAGGAAGAAAATTTGCATACTTAATTTGCACAGTGAAATAAAAAACAGTATGTTTACAGACCTTACAAACTAATACAAAGAAATTTTGAATATTGTAAAGTTCTGCTCTGATTCATCTAAAAATGAACACCAAGAGTGTAAGATGTCACAGCAGAGACAGAAGGGTCAGATGACTTATTTCAAAATTGTTTTCGCATTGTGGGCAATTAGGAGGGTTGATGAAGAATGCTTTGGAAGTGTCATTCCCAAGCACATTGTGTGGCCTAATAAACCTCTCAGACATTGCACATGACTGTAGGAAATTAAAAAGTTAAATCTACAGCTGACAGGCACTGCAAAGTCTGCTGGTTTTTCCAGTTGCTCTTCATTCCCTGCCACTGGTCCACTCTTCCAGCAACTTTTTAGACTGGAATTGGTATGTATATATGTATTTATATATTCATTTACAAAATCCCTGATGGTAGAACCAAATACTGAGCATCCAGGCAGCATCACACTGGAATGGAGCAAGTATCCCAAGCATGTGTCTATATCTAAGACTCTGGAGACCAGATGTTAACACATTGCTCCAGTGCACTGTGAGATCTCCTTACTGCAGAAGGCAGAAGTTGTGCCATCCTCATAGTCTCGGTATTAAGCATGTTTTAGATTACTAGAGTAGGATCTGGAGAAAGGCTTCTTTCTGAGGTAGACTGACAAAATACTGAGGATATTTTTCTTTTTTTGTGTATGATGGAATGGAGTGTGCTACTTGGAGCAAGCTCAAGCCTAGGCTTTAACTAGTAGCAATAACCCTTTTTCTTTTGGCTATTGTCTTCCAACTTTTGATACCCTACTACCACTCTCATATTGGTGGGACAGATATTACATGTCATGGCATAAGGAAAATATTCTGTGGCTTTTTGTTTTATGATAATAATTGTAAGAAGAATGACAAGTCTCACTGATCCAGTGAGTCCCTTCCAGAACAGCTGCCAATTTGCCATATGAGTTTGATGCATGTATCAAGAGCTCGAGCAAGTGTCATGAAATGCGTGCCTCCTTTTTTTTTCCTGTAATAATAGGAGACATTGCTGGGGCATATACAACTTTCTTCCTTACCTTGTATTGTTTTCTCCTCTTTTTCACATGCAGCTAGTTGCGCAGTTTTATGCATCCATTATATTGTTTCTCAACAGATAAATTAAGATCTCAACCCTTGCAATGCTCTAATGAAGATCTGACTCAGCCAAACAGAGCAGAACTTTTCACTCATTAATTTTTAAAACATAGGAAATATTATAATTGAAATAAGAAATGCAACACAAGTCACATAAGATTCATCTTGTGTCTTCTTTCTATTTGAGATAGAGTCAATAAATAAAAATAGTTTTAAATAGTCAATAATGTGATTCAGTGATTTAAACAGCTAAAGCATAAGTCAGGCATTTTAGTTCTAAAATGTTTTCTTTGTTCTCTTTAGTTTGGTCCTTTGAAATGTAGTCTTATGTATAGCATGTAAACTGAAGTTTGAGGGAGTGGATTAATGTATGATCAAATAGTTATGCAGCTGAGCTTATATTTGAATAAACATTTATTTATTGGAATTTTCCATGTTTGCCATTTACTTCACAGAAGCTACAAGGATTACTTTAGCTCCGTTGAATGTTGATGTCACCGTTGGAGAGAATGCTACCATGCAATGCATTGCATCCCATGATCCCACATTAGACCTAACATTTATTTGGTCTCTAAATGGCTTTGTAATAGATTTTGAGAAAGAACACGAACATTATGAAAGGAATGTTATGGTAAGCTACTATAGATCCTTATTTAGTACATGAAAGCCTAGTTTTCTTTGTTGTGAATAGCTGTCTTTTCTGTGTTGGTTCGGGTCCAGAAAGATGCAGTAGGCCAAGAACATAAAGTAGAATCACAATTCAGACACCTCACAGACATATGGACACTTGCAGGCATATACCTGTAATCAGACATCTAAATTGATGTATTTTGGTACCTCAGATAAATCCCACTCTGACTATTAGTGAAAATAGCTGGTAAGTAGGTAGCCTGATTGTAAACAGGGTGCAAATTACCTCCAAAAAAGTGTGCAAATGTGTTCATTTTTACTTACCCCTGTTTTTCTCATCAGCATTTCTGGAATTTGGCACAAGACTAGGCCAGATGGGTAGGAATCAAACAGTCTGTAAACATTGAACAAGAACAGTTTACGTGAAGGCTAAACAAGTTAATACAAAGACACTCATTTTGGCACATAGAACAATCATAGCTCTTTTGTATTTGCATGTGTGGTTATGTTTCTAGAGTCTTCTGTCAGGGTTATTCAAAATTAATATCTTGATTAGAAAACCTTTCTTGTTATGTTTAATCACATGCTGATTTGCCTAATACTCAGCAACCTCTAAGTGGTTGCCTACTGGTGTAAATATTTATTCTGTTTTTCTGGGTTTAAATTATATAAAATCCTCAAATTTAGATACCTTCTTTATTTTGTGCTCCCAAGAGAAACTGTGGATATGGAGAGAATGCTAATGGTAGCTGTAGGTTCTGGGAACACCAGGAATCATGTTTAGTTTCAGCTCTGTGTTCAAAGTGATGTACCGGTGCCTCCTGAACAGCCCTTCTCCTTGGCTGGCGATAATATCTGATCTTCCATGGACCAAGAGATTCCTTTTTTTGATTTCAGTATCTATTTATATCAATGTGAAAAGATGTTTGAAGCGTAAGTACTTCAGTGTGACTTGGAACAAACCAACCCTTTGGGGAGTCGAGAGTTGCCTCAGCCTGCTCATTTGCTGAGTTGGAAGACATACTTAAGAAGCCACACTACTCTCTTTCAAATGCTAAGAGTTTGTTGCCCTTCCACAGGCAGCTTAGTTTTTATCCAGGACAGAGGGGGCAGTGAGATTGCCTTTGAAGTCTGCATTTGTAGTTATTAGGTGGTGTGTTAGTTTGAAAACAAACCAGTGGGAGATCGCAAGTCAGGATTATCAATTTAATAGGAAAATTAAAAGTAAGTGCAATAATACAAGAAAAAAACACTGCCAGGGTCAGACACAACCTGACACCCTGTTAGTCAGGGTGGTGGTCGCAGTCCAAATGAAGTAGTTCAGTTGAAGTGGTGATCCTGTGGAAGGTCTGCTCTCCATCTGATGAGCAGATGTACCTTCCAATGGTACCTCTTGTCCTCTGGGAATCCAGCAGACAGGGCTACCTTAGGCAGTTCCAAAGCCAGGTTATATCCAGGTGGGAATGCTTGGCTCCTCCCTCCGGGGCAGAGCATCCCACAATGGGATGAGGTAATTCCATGAGTCATGCAGTGGGTTCTTGATTGCCCATTGTCTGTTACCAGGGGTGAGCCATAGCAGGAGATAACAAGCAGTGCTCCACAGCTTGTGGGAATAGAATACTAAATACATCTATATTGTAACCTAGGACAAGTGGTTCAGTGCTTATGTAATAACAAACAGAATTTTCAACAAATTCAGCAAATCCAATGCAAAGAATATAATTAAGAGGAATATGCACTTTCTGTATTTCTGTTCTATTCATTTGTTTTTGTATTCTTGCATTAAGAGTTTTTCTCCTTCCTGTGCAAGAAAGGGATTTTCTCCTGCCAGTTTCTCTCTCCCTGGCAGTTCTGTGCTGAAGTCACTGGGTGGCAGATTTGCTCAGGCTTTCTCAGATGTGAAGGCTGAGCTGGTTTCCATTTGACTGCAGCAGCCTGAACTGCTGAGCTTGAAACGTGCTGCCACCCAGCCCTTCACAAACATAAAAGCAAAAAAAATTCCACTGTGAGTATTAAAATTATTGGATATGTGAAGCATGCGCTCTGTGCTATAATTTCCTATTGATGAAGGATCCTCATCTGTCCCTCTGATAATATCACTATTAATTTATGTGACTATGCAGGTAAAATTGCTGAAACTTGATAGAACCACAGTTCTCAGTTCACAGTTCTCTATTTCAGTTCTCAAAATAATACTATTATTATTGTCCTATACACGTAATGAAATGCTAATTAAATTGATGTAAATACCTGCATAACTCTTCTTTCTTTAAATGCAAGCTTTGGTATCTCCATCATTGCTGAAGGGAAAGCTAATTTGAATTGCATTAGTACCAGAATTCATTTCTCGGAAGGACATTTGTCAGTTCTGTTTTCATTTCCTGTGACATCAATATTTAAAGTAGAAAAACAAAATGGTTAGCTTCCAAAGAGTCAAATGGAATCTTCAAAATCTATTAAATTGATTACCTTTAACTTTATATATGTTTTTTCCTCTGATTATTTGATTGAGGAACTAAACATTATTACATCTTTTCAAATCCCAAAAAGATACAGCCCTTCAAGTAATCTAGAAAACTCTAATGTTTGGTCATTAGTTATTTATAGATCTGCTTTTTTTCATGTCTTTTTAAAGACTGAAAAGATTACTTTTAAGGTATTTATATTAAAAAGTCTAAGCAGTATCCAAATAAAAATATCCTTTTAAGTTCCTTACCAAAAAAAGTCTTTTTTATTTTAATGCTTTTGAATCCCACTTGTCCATTTGCATGGATAGTCAGGAAGAGGAGCTCCACAATGTAACTTGTTCAAGTCAGAGACTTAGAAGAGTCCAAATTTAGTCTGTAGTTGTCCTAATGACATAGTGACACAAATAAATTTTAAAATGCTTTCCATACCATCAATATTTCTGTTTGCTACATTATTCATTAGTTGTCTTAAGCGATATCAGTGAACCTGAAACTCTGATATTTTTATCACCATTTTATCTTTAATAAATTATTGCTGTACATTGCTGTACATGGCTGTTCAAGTGTTCAGGAACTTCACCTGCTTGCAAATAGCTTTCTTCTTTAAGAATTCAAAGAGTAAGTGGAGATGGAAAAATACAGTAAGGCCAAGTGGTGAATTTTTCATAGAGACAACTGATTTGTTACCCCCTCACACTTTCTCATATGAAGGGGACATTTCTCAAGCTGATGCTGACACATCTCGGTGTCATAAATGCTACAGAACAGGAATTAAGCTCAGCTGAATCCACACAGACTCTGATGTGTGGATTCTGACTGCAGTGTTCACAGGCACAGGGACATGGCCCAAAGGCAGACAAATACATTCAGCACAGAACTTGCAGGACCCATAGCTCAGGCTCTATTCAGCTTTGAAGTCGCTTCTGAATCCAAGGTGTCTGCGCATAACTAGCTTTTTATCCCTGCAGCTATCATGCAGTAGTGTAGACTTCTCTGAATAGTCTTGCTTTTTTGTTATGCAAATATTGTTCCTCTTACTTTATCCCTCTCTGAAGTACAGAAAGCTTTGCAGTCTTCTAGGGTGACACTCATAATATTCTGGATGTACATGACCAGACAGTTACTTTACATTTAAGTACAATACACATGGAAGGGCCTGGTTTTTTGTTTAACTGTTAAAGATTGTTAGTCCAGATACCAAAATTCACACTACAAATTTCAGAAAGAGGTGAGATGAATTCTTGTTGCTGTTGAACCGCTAACAGAGAGAAGGAGTCCAGGTCTTCAGTGTGGCAAAATGTCTTATTTTATTAATTAATTCCAACTTACATAGACTTTCAAAGGTCACCCAGATTGGTCAGTTCAAAACCTCCCCCCAGACCAATTGGCCAGGCTTGAATGTCCATATCTCGAGACACCGTTTCAACGACATCTAAACTTTATTTTTGTTTATAAAACATAGGAAGAAGAGAGACAAATTTCTCACAGGAAAGGTCTGCGCTCGCCACAAATTCTAGATTGGAGACAGTATTTGCCAAAACACTTTGTTTGTTTCTTCTCCAAAACTGATGGTTTTGTAAACAACAAAGAACGAGTTGAACTATAAAAATCAGATTAGAGACTTTTTCCTGCCTGGTTTTTGTAAATTATTTTAAATTGCAGTTCATTGGCTGGACATGTTATTCTAACATGGCTGACAAAGCTATTCTACTGCATGCTGCTGCTTCAGTAGCTTGCTGAGGAGACACTTTTGTTGTATAAATCTGTCTTCCAACCCAAACTATTCTATGATTCTATGATTCCACTGTCTTCTGCAGCAGAAAATATACAAGGATTTTAATTTTTATTTTTCTTCACTGCTTTCCCTGGTAATCCTCCTTGCAGAATGTGTCATCTAGCTCCAGCTATAGACCAGGAAATGAATAGAAAGTTTAAGAGAATTGAAGAAATGGAGTAAAATGTTTAGATATAATTATAGAGTAGTTTAGGATGGAAAAGATGTTTAAGGAAATTGCTTTCATTGCCTTGATGTATTAGGGAGGTGCTTTAGACTTGAGTGAGCTGGAAGTCATGTATTTTGGCTAGGTTTGGAGTAATATTTAGAGGCTAATAGTAATGTAGTGAGCATGGAACGAGACGGATGGAGTCAGTGGTTAAGTGCAAGGAGGGGAGAAAAAGCAGAAGATACAGTGCTGAGGATGAAGCCAACAAGCAATTGTCTCTGACAGAAGCCTTTGAGGAAACTTACTCTACTTACAGCACAAAGAATTGTAATTGGTTCAGAAGATGAAAATCTGCCAACTTCTGTGCTAGAATTAAAAAAAATACTCTGCAAAAGCAGCTGACTGTAACATTTATGTGCTTGTGAGACTTACCAAGCTATCAAAATTCATGTACCATCCCCATTTAGGTAGCAGGAGCTGAGAAAGCTAACTGTGAACACTACTCAGAGAAATGTAGTTTGAAGTGTGTTGTGAACATTTGTCATCAGTCATGAATTTGTGAGCCATGAGCATAAGTGAGCAAATACCTAGGCTTTTTCTGTTATTGTAAAAGAAATAACAAGGTCCATTACCACAGGGATACTTGTACAAAGCACTGTGTCCTCAGGAATTCTCAGTGGTATGCTGAATGGAGAATAATAATATATTTGTTGGAAATACTTCCCAGTCCACATCTCAAGGGTAGAATTAACACAGTATATCCTTTACATATAAATATAGTTCATTGAAGGAAAAGATTCTTTAGTGGGAATAACTGTCATTATTATCCTGCTGAGTTTTTTATGTATCTGTAACTATGGCTGATAAAACAAAAAAAAGGTCTCAGGTGAATAAGATTAAGACAATAGCATTGCACTGATGATGTTGTTCCCATGTTATCTCTGATGTCAGTATCAGGAAAGCATCTATAATCACACTTACATTAGCATTCCTCAGCAGCTGTTGGATTATTTGTTCTGGTTGTAGTAACCACACAGCTGATTCTCTACTATTACGATCAAAGCAATTCACATGAACTCATTTAGAGTTAATAATTTTTGGTACAGGTAGTAGAAAAAGATTTTTAGAAGTATTTCTAGCTTTGGACAAACTGATCTCATCACCAAGAATCCCATCTCTTCCAGATTACTTCTTACTGCTTCTATTACCATTTTACCTCTACTGTGTATTAAACAATGCTGAAGCTCAGATGTCTAATTTTAGAACCTGAATTTAAAAAACACTCAGTCTCTGCTTACTAGGTTCTTCTATTTCTGCCAAGTTAGCTTTCTTATTAAAAGGGTCCTGTAACTCTTACATTAACAGAAGTTCCTTCATTGTCTCTGAGAGCCCAAACAAACCTGAATACTGCTTTCAATCAACATACTAGATTCCTGCACAGGGATTGCACAGGGGCACATTCTGATGGCTTTCAGCAATTTAGTGCACTGGCAAAGGTGACAGTCAGAAAGAACAGTGAATATCAGAAATAGGTCATAGAATGCTGTTTTTGACACCACTATTAAATCATAAATGTAGGGCTTATATGATGAAAGTCTTTGCTTGGAACTTGGTAAATAATGAGTGGTGAACCACAGATACCCTTGGAAAATCCCTGAGTACTGCTATTACTATTTCCATTCTGTGATTCAGTTTTCTCTGAGTTAAGGAAGGCATTTTTAAACATAGCCAAGATGAGGTTTTTGAATGAAAACATGCAGTACATTCGTATCTAATTTGTGGACAGAATTTGCTGATGCCTGTTTTCTTTATTTGCTTGGTAAGCTCTTCTTTTACCACCAAGAACTTAGGCTTCTTCTGAGGTATGGAAAGCTTCATTACCAGCTGCATTAAACCTTGCTCCAGGAGAGCTTCTGAAGCAACAAGATGCAACACTGTATCTATGGGTTGATGATTTTAAATTATGTTACATTTTTCCATCTCTTTTTCATCATTTAGGTTTTAAGACCAAGCTATCATAACAGAAATTATTGTTAGGGCAAGTATAGGGGCACATGACCAATAAATATAATAAAGTATTTTAATTAAGGTGCAAACATAGAAATTAATGAGTACTACATCTATTAAGAATTTGTAATCATTTGTTATTGAAGTAATTCTATGATTATGAGAATTCTGTTTATGCAGTTTTTCTAAACCTTATTGCTTTGCCCAACATTTGCTTATGTTTATTTACAGATCAAAGTGCAAGCAATGATCAGAGAATTACAGGCACTGTGGTTCTTTCTAGGATGACATTTAGTGTTAATGAACTAAGTATTTATACACAGTAGTCAAACAGGGAACTGTTTGTCTTTTTTATTAAAACCAGAACCAAGAAGAACAGAATTAAAAAAAAAAACAAACTGAAAACAAAAAAAAACAACAACTGAACAGAAACCAGTAACAGAAAACTCAAAGAGTTTGATGTTTTGCATCTTCTTTGCTGTGATTTTTTGGAGGGCAGAGAAGGAGGAAGCAGGTAGCTGCCTTTTTTGTTCCCATAGAGCTGCTGGCACTGACTGATTTTTCTTCCTGGAAGCTGTTGACAGCATTGCTTAGCCCACTATAGGGCTCAGATGTGATTAGTCAGGCAGTCAGACAGTGTTCATTTATGCAGTAATTCCAGCAGATTTTCAAAGAATGCTGTCTGCAACAGCAGTTTTTCTGGAGTTCTTGTGAATAAACTGGGGAGGCATGAGAATGGAAATGACACTGTCCCAGACTCACCTCACCTCTGTATGCTACATGCACTTTGACAAATTAAATTAAAAGCCGTGTCATATTAGCCTTGAGTGAAAAATGTGAATATATATATATACGTGGGCACATTTCATTTTAATAATACAGCTTCATCATACAGCTTCATTTTAATATTAACTTTAGTTTAATAATAGGAGAGAAATTATCTGGAATATATCCAGAATATTGGATGGTTCACTGATCCGGGTGATCTGTTTGATCCCTGCTAACAGCACTTATATCACTCAGAAAGAGAGAAGGTGCAGTGTAACCTCCCTTTCTTGCTGACCCTGAAGTATTGCTAGCCAGAACTAAGTACTTTCTTTCATGTGTGCTTGATTCTTTGTTTATCCAATTATTTATTTACCACAGTAATATCTTAAATATATGAATTCTTATGTTGGACCAAAAAAAAAAATTGGTATTAATAGATTTCAGTTTGTCTTGAATTTTTATGCCAGCAGAAATTGAAGTTGGCAACCAAATTCCTCACTGGAGTCTGGAAAGGAAAAGGGTAGTGTTATCTGGGTATTTTAATCTCCCCTAAATATAGACTCTAAACTGTCATTCTGGTTTCAGAACATTTGGAAAAGATTTACCCTTACTTTTTCCCCCATCCTTTTCAATCAGGAAACATAAACTGGATGACATAGCTTGATTACCTTTCTTCTGAATGTCTAAATGCAGGGACATAGCCCATAATGTTTGCGATTGTCTTGAAGGTCTTTGTTGCTCCCCAGAACCTGTGATGATGAGAACACTAGTTCTTACACCTAAATAGTTTGAGTTTCTTTTTGTGCATACCATTTCACATCTAAATTCCTTTTGTTCCTGCATGTAAAGGTATATGGATTGCAGGAAGTTATCTCAATGGGTTTGGTTTTGATTTTTCAGTTGTATTTTTTAATAACTTTCACTGAATTAGGAAATCTCAATGTTACCTCTATTGATATAGTGTGATATAAATCCATCTGTTAATTTTTTGTGGTACTTTTACTCCCGTGAAAGATCAGATGTATTTTGGAGAGAACATTTGGGGTTTTTGTGAAATCCCTCTATGACTAGCACATGTATAACCCATTGATTTAGCCTAGTAATCTTTTTCTGGAATAAAATGAAGGATGGATAAGCAAAATATTTCAAGTGTGTTATTTTTAAGCATTTATATAAAAGCCTTCACATAAAATGTGTTTTTCATTAAGAATAGCTGTGGTGCATATAGTGGACTCTGTTCTACTCCTTGTTTTACGGTTGGACACATGGTTAATCAGAAGTGTTATAGGACAAAAATACTATATTCTGTTTGACTCTCTGTACACCCAAAGGTAGCCAATGGACTCCACAGCCATCTGAAAACATAGCTGTACATTTCCCAGTAGTCTAGCTCTGGTGAAAAGTGTTAAGGAAGGATTAGGGTCTGGGATGATGAGTGTATAGGGCTTGTTGAATGGTAAATTGCTTCCCTGGAGGTCCTGCTGTTTGCCAAGGAGCAGTGAGAGCTGAGCCAGGGCAGAGCATGCACAGCCTGGCAGAGGCCTCAGCAGCAAGGGCTGGCAGAGGAGTACAGGGCAGGTGTTGGCGCGCCTTTGTTTAGGCTGTGGTTATAGCCTCTTTCAGATAAAAACTTGGGTAATGCTTTAGGATTAAAAAGGAGGAGCCCAACAGTATCCTGCTCTGTTAGTAGGACTCCATGACATTATCCTACCAATTTGCTTAATAAAAGTAGGCAATGGTGCAAAAAACCACCTGACTGTGGTTCATAAACAAATTATTGACTCAATTTGATGTTCAGGTATCAGCTTCAAAAAGTAAGATGGAAATGCTGATTTGTTAAAATCATTTACTAAGGTGTCTGGTTATTTCATGTCCAGTAAAGAGCTGCAGCTCCTCAGTAAGCACAGGACATTTTCAACAGCTGTCCTATAAATCAGATGTATGTTTGAGGTTGATTTGTTCTCAAAGTAAACACTTACTTTTTGGACATAGCAACAAATCTGTTGGGAGGGATGTGTAGACAGGTATCACATGGCTGAATAGGAATGTTTACCAGTGTCACTAAGTGCTGTTTTTGTGACAGATTAAATCCAATGGCGAGCTGTTGATTAAAAATGTTCAGCTGCGGCATGCGGGGAGGTACATGTGCACTGCTCAAACAATTGTGGACAACTCCTCAGCTTCAGCTGACCTCGTGGTAAGAGGTAAGGCTCTCCAGGTAATACAGAAACGTGTCTGGTTTTTGCCTACACAAGCAGAGTGTTTCTGATCATTTAGGATATGTTATTTCTCATCAATAAATGGCAGAAATGAAAATAAGTACATGAACATGCATAGTCAAAGAAGTCTGCTCAGGGTACTGATTCTGTTGCAGACATTTGAAGGTCTGAGTATGTATTTTCCTGAAAAGTGATAAAGATTTCTTTATTATGGGTATTTTCCTTATGGTAAATCAATTTTTAGATAGTTTAACTTGGTGTTCATTATTAAAAATAGATTTCAAGGTTCATTTCAATGTATTCCCTGGATACATTTTAAAGTTACTTCTCATTTTTTATAAAGCTGTGTGGATTAAATGAATGTGTATAATACTAGGCCTACATTAAAAGGATTCTGAGTTTTCAAATTACAGAAACCGAGACATCTGAGGTCAAGTTTATCACTGAGTTTTTATCTGCATCGTGTCTGTTAAGTGTTACTGCAGTCTCAAAATGCTGTTCTTGCTCATACAGTATGTATCCTACAAGATCTGTTACAATGTGAAGATTTAATAGCATGAGTTAATGTCCTTTGGGCATTTCACTCTCTTTTATGCCTGTGGGCATAACACATTCTGAAGTGCTAATGCTCTGTTTGGCTGACAATTCAAACCAGATGAAATTTGTACCTAGAGCTGCGTTGCTGTTGTGTTTTGCCCCACATTCGAGTTACACCACAGAGCTGTGGAGCAGCTGAAATATAGCTAGTGTCGTGGTTCTGAACTTTTGTCACCTCAGGTTGTTGCGCAGTTGAATATTTCTGTATTTAATTTTTGCTGAGTATAAACAGCCCACGAAATGTCATCAGTTTTGGATAAAATGTCAAAGCAAATATGGTAAGTGATGAAGCTACAGAATACATCTATAAAGTAACAGAGCAGGATCTGTTCATATGCCTTAGTATTATGTAAGCAATTCCTTTTAAAAATTAAAAGTGAGACAAGGTGCTTTATCAAGCTTCTGATTCCCCTTCCAACCCAGTAATTAGAATCATTGCTTATAGATTATGTTGTAGAAGAAATTAGCATTAATTTTATTCTGAAAATTTGGATTTGAATACAATGAACACAGTTCTGCTTACAGCTGAGTAATTCTCACTGCCTTTTTTGTCAGTGTAAAACTCAGCATCTTACTGGGCCAAGAGTAAATATCTTATGAAATATGAAAAAGATTGGATTGTAGTTTCACTGCATTGGTACAGAAGAAACAACAGGAAAGTATGAAAACAAAGAGCTGTGTTCCAGAGTGTCTCATCAATAGAATGGTAAAGGATAACCACTGTCACTGCAGGCACATGAAGACATTTTGTCTGTCTACAAAACAGTTTACCAGTTCATATGGATTGTTGTATGTGATCTTGTTTAAATTGCTAGCGATGTTAGTACACTGAAGATTGTAGCCCCTGCGTGCACTGACAGACTTGACTGGCCCTGTGTTGCCCCCACTGGGGCTGTGTTACAAACGTGTCTGCTTCCAGCTCTGTCTCTGTCCCTGCCGCCTCCTGGATGTGCTTCAGGCCTGTGCTGTGGGTAGCTGTCTCCTGGGTGCACTGCTTGGGTATATGCAGTGCTTTGTCAGCTGGATGTCCCCAGTTCACTGCCCCTGGTACCTGGGACTGCCATATCAGCACCTGGCTCTGCACACTATATCTGCACCCTGTGGAACCATGCCTCCCCTGCTGAAAGAGCTACCAACCTTCGGGTTAGTTGTGGATCCTGTATCAGCTTTCCTGATGGAGCAGCTGGACTTTGGTATTTCCTGAGACATGCCATTTTCAGAAGCTGATGGTGAGGCGAGAAGCTGTAAGAGGTATCTTATGAAGAAAGAAGGAAAGTTGTTGGAACTGATGAACCTTTCCAAACCTTCCAGCCTGAGGGCTTCTAAAGTGAACCAGGCTTCCCAGTCTTGCAGGAGAATGGGTCTCTCATCAGACTTTACCTACCTGTGTCCTTAGATCTGGGAGAGCAAATATGCATGTTACCAGGTTGGAGAGTTGACCAACAACCCTCATCTCAAAAATCAGTTCTTAACAACTTCTGCTTTCTGCATCCTCTATGAAGAGTTAAGAAGCTGTTTCCACATACAGTGAGGTATTTAGTCCTTACCTTGAAAAGGAGGTCCAAGGAGTGAAATTGCTTGCTTTATGGAAGGATATATTCATTGAAACCAAGGGACAACAATACATTTTTGATTCAGTTAATTTCATTTGAGTCCTTTTGTTCAGCTGTATGGAGAAAATAAAGAGCTCAAGAGCTGAAGATACATTTGGCACGCCATGTGTTTAGATCTGATGGAGAAATCTCATTCCATTCTTTTTTGTTGAGTTTTTTTTGTTTTGATTCTTTGTGATTTCTCTGTAAATAGTGCAGAGAAATATATTATGGTATTGTTGTTTTTTTTTTTTTAATATTCTCTGATACTTGTTCAATCAGATTGTTGGATAATTATCTGAACCATGTTGGCATATTATTATCCCTGAATGTTGAAGCAGAAAATACTTCTCAATAGTTCTAATGCATTGTATCTGTTTTTACACAGTAGTTAATATATATCAGATAACTGTGTATCATATAAAACAGAAGCATAATAACAAAGCCAGAACTTTGTGGGAACTTTGAATCTGGTGAGGGATTTACGACATTGGGATAATATGAAGCCTAAGAAAAATGGGAAGAGATCTGTAGAAATCTCTTTTAAGGTATGATTCTTCTCCCATGTAAGTTACGGGGTTTTCCATGTAACTTGCAGTCAGAGACTATATGGCACAAGAAGAAGTGTAAATTAAAGGTAGGACACCAAAAAGGTTTTCATTAGGTGGAGTTTGAGAAGGAAAATTTTGTTTATTTTTTCTGAGTTCAATTTTGCTTTGTGAAAAGAGCAGCAACATTTTCAAAGTATCATCTTTTCACTTAAGAGTATCTCAATATTGATTAGGCAAGACTCATGGAAGTTTTATTTGGTAGTTATAAAATACAAGAGCAGCTGTCCTCTGAATCACTCTCTAGTGTATTAAAAGTTCATGAACTTTCATTTTCAGCATATTTAATTTGTTAATTGAGCTACCCTTTTTTTTTCCCCCCAGGTCCTCCCGGCCCTCCTGGAGGTATTAGAGTAGAAGATATTAGAGACACTGCTGTAGCACTTACCTGGAGTCGTGGAACAGACAATCATAGTCCTATTTCTAAATACACTATCCAGTCAAAAACCTTCTTATCTGAAGAGTGGAAAGATGCCAAAACAGGTAAGAGTAATACCAGAAGGGATAAAGATAATAAGTTTTAAAGTATGGTTGTTAGAAAGTTTGATTAATCAGAAAATAATCACAACAAAAGGAAACCAGGGATGCAGTCAATGTGTCCCGCAGGTTTACTGTCCTGTCAGTGTATTGTCAAGAGGTGTGTTCCCAGCACCTGGAGGGTCTGAATTGAATATCAAGAAATACAGAAAAGAACAGGCCAGAGTTGCTACTTGCTTTTTTGCGTCTTTCCTCATTTCCTAAAACACTCAACATCAACTACTGGACTAATAAAAATTTATTTGCAGTTTAATCTGGAAGACAAGTGGATGGCTTTGTTTCTGTACTTGCTACGGAGAAATCTGGTTCAAATTTTCTGCTATTTCCTGGGAGCGACTAAGTTCCAGTTGAATTAAATCTGGCCCCCTTAGAGAAAACATAGCTAACATAATCCTTTTAACCACTGGATGTCATCATTGTGCCACAAAATTGCAGCTAAGGCAGCACCTACCTGAGCACAGGATGCGCTAGCGTGAAGTTTCTTGCATGATTTAATATAAAAACATAAATTTTAAGATATTTTTAAGCTACTAGTATCTCTGAATGCTTTATGAAGGATAGCATTGTCACAATCTATACAGGATTGTCCTATCAATATGTTTCATTATCCCACCATAATAAATTACAGCTTGATTGTTTTCCTGTGGAATTAAGACATCACATACTCAGCATTTCTAAGTAATAAGAATATTAATAGTTTCAGTGACTGTCTTTCGTTTAAGTTGTCACTTGAAACTACAGCTGTGTAAGAAATAGACTGACATATTGAACTGGAAATCTGTTAGATTTCTTAGAGTAAAACATTAGAAATAATAGGCCTAATGCATTAAATAATATTTTTCTTTCTGACTGTGTAGTATATGTAGTTCTATTGGAAATAATTGCCTCCATCAGCCAGCACTAATATTTCCTATGACAAAGTAGCTTGGAAAATAAACCCAGAAGGTTCCCCTGCTCCTTCTTATCTCCCGTATCTTGTTTAAGGGCTTCTGTAGAATCGATTTCTTTGAAGTTTAAGAAAAAAATTCATGTAGACATTAGACCTGTTCATATAACTGATTATTTGCTACAGTTGTAATACATGCAGGAAGGAGGATCCATTTAGACTAGCCTCTGCTTTTTTCAGGATAAATTATATTTTATTTCCTATTCATTTTTTAGTTTTCAATTAAAGAAAAAAAAAGGAAATATGAAGAATTTCAGGTGGCAACTGACACTCTTTTATTTTGTGCTGTGTGTTACTGGAACTGGAACTGGAGGTGTAGGAGTTAATGTAAGTCCTGGTTTCAGATCTTCACTCTGTCTGATTCAGAGCAGACACTTGAAACCACCCTTCTAACTTCACAGGAAGATTCCCTACTTGCAGTGTTATAGGCATGATGGGATGAATTTCTTTTCATCTTTGAAGTTCTCTGCTTCACAGAATCATTGAAATAGTATTTGAGACATGCAGCCAGACTTTGAATCTTACGCTAAAGAAAGCCGAATGGGATTCACATCTTGGGTGGGACAGAGAGGAATCTAGATTGTTGAATTCCTTTTTAAACACAGTAACACAAAAGATATCAATTATTAATTTCTGAAAGGTTGAAAGTAACTATTCTGATGTTTTCAAAATCGTTGCTTTTTCATTTGAACCACACTTAGGAATTTTGATAAACAGATGATTCTGTCAAAAAGTAGGTTAAATCACCACAGTAACCATCGCTGGCACCCCAGTGCAAGCTTTTACTTAATTGCTGGGCTGCTCCCAGTTTGACTGGGTGTTAAATTTCATATTAATGAAGCATGATGAATAGTCCAAATTGATCTGTCATCAAATGTTTAGGCTATCAGTTAATGCTGCTAATTTTCAATGTGTGAAATAAGAAAATATACTTTGGCATTGCATTTTGGAAATATTGTTGTTATTATTGCTACCAGCATTATTACCCCAATCAAATTATTCATCTCAGGTTTCATAATAGTGTGTGTTTTGTGAAAGAAGTGTATTCTACTTCACTGTATGGAAATATGTATGAATGGGTTATGTAATAAGTTGTTTATATTTATGTTGCCCTTTCCAGTTCAGAGGATCAGATTCTCATTATGCCAAGTATCCATAATTATTCTGAGAATCTGTGGGACACTAAAATTAAATTAAGAGATTGGATGTAGCCCAGGAAGGTCATTGACAGAATGTCAAATTTATGTCACAGCTTGGATGACATGGGAGGTTTGCAATAGCTCTACTGACTGGATGGAAAAATAATTTGAGTTTTTTTGGATGAGGGATGAGGAGGGAGGTGAGCAGGTAGAAAGAAAAATGGAAAGAGTGTTTCTTTGTCCTTCAGGACCTCACTTTGGAATTAAAAATGTAAGGAACATTAGGAAGGGGGAAGTTGTGTCACTATCTAGTGCATACACTGTTGTTGCCTGGGTTTTTTTCAGACATTGCATTTATATTTTGATTCCAAATCAGCTGCCTTTTCAGTACAGAATCTCTCAATTCTCATCTTCCTCTGAATGCAACAGACTCTAATTTCACAAACAACTCCTGTTTGTATATTAATGAAAATCCTGTATCTTTCCGTTGCTGCAGACAGGTATAGAAACAACCCCTATTATCTGTGAATTGCAGACAGTCATGAGTTACTCATTTTATTTATGGTAAAGAAGCTCATTCTTATGACAGTGAGAAATCTTCTCATAGGAATTACAAGAACATGTGTCTTTGTTGATCAGAACCAGTTAGCAAGTTGTAACATGCTCACTAATTAGGTGCACCAAATTAGAACCACATTTTATAAAGCACTTTTTATCAATTGATTGAACCCTACGTGTCTAGCCCTCGTCTATCTGTATAAGGACTTTATATTTTACTGTTTCTGCATTCCAGATTTCTCATTGCCTTTGTCTGTAGGTAAAATAAAATCATACAACTACAGTATGTAATTAGTAGGGAAATCTCACAGCTCACATGTACTAGTTCACACCCTGTTAAAAGTCTGTAAGGGTTTATCCAAGATACTGTCATAGTTTTCCAAATTTTCAGTCACTGCTGTGAGTAGTCCTTGTCAAATGTGATATTCCTAATGTACATCATAAAGTTTCCTTTAGTTGTCTATGTGTGATTGCAGAATAGTGCAAGTTTTGTTGCAATCAACCCCACCGTTGCTGACCTTAATGTGAAAAAGCTGTCTTCTAAAGCATTTCATCTTTTTTTTAGACCCATCAGATATTGAAGGAAATATGGAATCTGCTACAGTGATCGATTTAATTCCATGGATGGAATATGAATTCCGGATAATAGCAACAAACACTCTGGGGACAGGAGAACCTAGCATGCCATCACAGAAGATTAGAACTGAAGGCGCTCGTAAGTGAACAGAAAATGTCAAGTTTTTTTTTTTGACGTGTTTCCTAATTTTTATATTTTTATTCACCAAATTGGTATTTTTAGGTTTTCATTTTTAAAAAAAGGAAGTTTATAAGATCCAAGTACAGAGAATATATTTTCAGCCACCCACTACTACAGATTGTAGTAAGCAAGTACCAAACTGTCAAGATGTGATATCATCAAAGCAGGCAGAAAAGAAACATCATGATATGGCAAATTTGTTTCCATTGCTGAAACAGAATCATACTGTATCTTTCAGTGATCCCCCACTGTGTCTTTCAGTCAGGTTGTGTGTGTATGAGTGAGTGCACATGGTCGGGACTGTGGTTTAGGACTTAGGAAAAAAACATGCATGTATTTAACAAGGAAAATGTCCATTTGCCATTTGGTTTGTATTCTAATTAAAGAATACATGACAGGATGTGTGTTCTGCTGGATTATGGCAATTTTCTGTGATTGAAGGTTTGGTCTGGGGTCTTCTTATTCCATCTCACATATGTGACATTGTCCAACACAACATACTCTCTTATCAGTGTGGTTGCTCAGTGTTAATAACTCAGAGCATATTTAAGGATATTTTTTAGGCTCAGACACATCCTTTTTAAAATGAATTCTCCAAAATGAGAAATTAGATGTTACTGTTCCAGATAATTCATTCTGGTTTGACTGTACAGAGGAGATAACAGCAGTGTTCTAGGGGGTAATGTATCATTGCACAAAGACTGTATCCAACAAAGCCTGTATACCACATAGTAGCACCCATTTGCAATCTAGATTTCTTTACAATTGTTTCCCATAGCTTGAGATTTGAAAATAAAAATTAAAAACCAAAATGTAAAAATTAACTTTTGCAACCATGCCTGCTAGGTCATAGCTTTGATTAGATAGTATGTTCAAAATAAAACGTATTTGCTTTGTAAATTTCAAAACATTAATTGAAGACAAATTTACCCCATTAAAATTTTTTTGTTTGGGGAGAAAGAAAAGAAATTGGTTAAATTATTCAGGATAGGGAAAGAAAATCCATAGAACTTAAATACTAAAGTAAAAGATAATCATTGCCTAGGAAATTGACTACTAGCATCATATGTTTTATGACTCAAGAGCTGCATTTGACGGCTCAAGAATCTGCAGGAGAAATCTACACATGCTTCTTTGAATACCTGGTGCACAACAGGCATTTTTAAAATGAAAGTGAAAAGACAGGTAAAAAGAACAATAATGGTAACAGGTGGAATAGGTGTAGTGTCCTGCAGTTTACAGTGTACCACATGTGTGGCATTTCTTGAAGCCTCCCCAAAAATAGCATGTTCTCCAGTTTTGTAGCAGGATGTACATCTTTGGCAAGAATTGGTCTATTTAGTCTGTTATCTGATTCCCCAGGCACAGCACCATTCTGGTGCAGACTGAGACAGTTTTTGGCAAACCATGCAGAATGTCAATGTAGCCTTCTTAGACATCAGTCAGCACTTCTTGCCATGACAAAAATGGATATAAATAATTTAGTTTACGGATTAACTTCTGCACCCAAGTGTGTTTTCTGCCAAGAGCTGGAATTTGTTATAAGCAGCAGTAGGATTTGGGTTGCTCTGTCAATGTCAAGGGTACTATAGAAGCAGTGTGCACAACTGCATGTGTATTTTCATGTAATTCTGAAAATGGTAGATAAACAAGGCATGTCCACATACTGTAGTTATTGTTAACATATGTTCTGTTTTAAACAGCAATAAACAGTGCTGTGTGTTTGTTTTACTGTGTGGGTGACAAATAATGTCTGTCACACTTAAAAGTTGTCAGTGTCTTTTTCAATTAAGATGTCTCTCTTCTGGTAGATAACTAATTTCAGTAACTTATTAGCATGCTAAGACTGTGTGCATGCAATGTATTTTACCTCTAATGAAACTCCTTCCTTCACCAATAACATTTCACAGTGATTTCTTGAAATTCAATGGATCATGGTCTGATTTTATGTATTTTAGCTTCTGGGTGTATTAGAGTAATTATCTAAGTGAAGTTGTCTAAATTAGTTACCTGGTCTTAATGGAGAGAGAAACCTGGGTTTAATGGTTGAGAGAATGAAGAAGATTCTCTTCAAAAGAGTGACTTGCTAGATGTTGAACAGTCAGGTTTTTTCTGTTCTTTGGCAGCCTATCTTCTTTGAGTACTTAGCATTCTAGCAACCCTCTGTTTCTAGCTTAGCTCTAAAGCTATATACTTATAAAAGATAGTGTGACTACAAGGTTAAGTAACAAACTCCAGTTTTCTTTCAAATTGTTGTATGTCTGTTTAGTCTTGATCTCCACTAATTGGTTTTCAGAAAGGCCTGAAATAAATAATGCAAACCATGCACTGAATGCTGATTTCATTTTCAAATTTATTTTTACGTATTTGTATCCTGTCTGAAAACATTTGTTCTGCTCTGCTTTGTGTTCCTCCTCAGCTGACCCTCAGAGAAGGCCTCAGCAAACATCTCACCCAGTGCAAGAGCACTATGACTTATGACTTTCACTGACTAGTGGAGAAAATGCCCAAACCAATCAGAATTTTTTACACAAAGAACATGTTAATGTAAGTGGGGCATGTAGCTAATACATGCACACCTGAGGCATATTTAATGCACTGTAGGTAAGCCATCATGTCCTAAGTTTTCAGTGGTGCTTTGTGTGTCCTCAGTATTGAGTGACACCAAATAAATACATGAACACCACAGAGGATAGCAATAGAATCATCACAGTCAGTGCAAAGAGTCTTACAGAAATGACAATATAGGAATGATTTTTAATGGAGCACTTCAAAGTATCGTGCTTCACCACCCAGCTGTGCACCAATGATAGATCAAGAGATCATATTTCATTACACAGAATATCAGTGCAAATGCAATTAGTAAATTATAAAGTACTATGCCAGTTTTGCTTGCGTACATCTACCCATCCTGAACATGACAATCAAGAAGACATGTGCCAGTAGTCTAGAATGCAGTTTGGCTGCCAGTGCTTCAAAGATAGACCCATGGCAAGTAAATCTGTTGAAGCAGGTGGAACTGATCACAGTGTGTTAAGGTAATTACATGTGCAAGTCCAGGGTGCTTGAGTCCTTGGTGTACCAACATCGGAGAAAGCACAAGAACAACACAGTGTGCTTCTCTTAAGATCTACAATAATTTTTTCATTCCTGAATATTCAATTAAATATTTGTAGATCATATGGGGAGAAAGAAGAATGATTGCTGGCTATGGTTGCAGCTGGCATGTTTCCTGAAGCAGTAGCTATACGTTAGTCTTGGCAGATTGCACACTATCATTATTTTAATTGTGTATGCCACGTGTGCTCGTTTGCCTTTCAGCTGTCTGCTGCATACCTTGTAGTAATTTTTCTTGTCTCTTCTGTCTCACTAGCTCCTAATGTGGCTCCATCTGATGTTGGAGGAGGGGGTGGAAGCAATCGAGAGCTGACAATAACATGGATGGTGCGTATTGTGCATGCAAGATGGCATGAAACCTATACTATCTTATATCTGATCTTGCTTCTCCTGAAACCTGTGGATGGTTTGTCACTGGGTCTTGTGAGAACAGGATTTGTATATAATTTATGGGTTTTCAGACTTTTCTAATTAAAAATACATGAAAAGGAGTGAGGAAGAGAGTACCTTATGGGTTTATGTGTTGGACATTTCTAAAATATCATCTAAAACATTCTAAAACAAAGAAATTGAAACAAATACTGACTATAACAATGCATTGATGTAACTACATTTAAAAATTCTGCAGTTGAAGAAAAATACTGTCATTTTCTTCAATAGCAGATTTGCTTGCTACAGCTTAAAGTGTAGCATCTTAATTATGACTTTGATGTGCTGTGCACAGATTTACAGGACTTATTTTAAAACAAGAAAATATGTTACTATTCTGTAAACTAGCCTGTCATAAATATTAACCGGAGTTTTAAGGAAATTCTTGTATATTGATGTTTTATAAGCTTTATTTTATACCAGCATGACTGATAATACAAAGCAGTGTTGCCTCAGACCACAATTTAGCCATTCATCGATATCCACATTCTGAAAATGTTCTTTTCCTCCAAGCCACTAATTTTTCTTTAACAATTATGTATTAGACAAAATAAAGAAAGGAAAAGGCACAATGGTAATGTTAATCTCAAAAATAATGGAATAAAAATTATAAAAATCTCAGTTTCCAAAAATGCTTTTCAGTAACCAAAGTATTTTGAAAATTCCGTCTCTCTCATAAAGCATAGGTATTTAGTCCATGGTTTTTTGGGTTTTTTTTTAAGTCTGTTATATATAGTTATATGTACAAAAGCTGTCTTCATTCTGCTACTGAAGCAATGTTTTTGAAAATTTGCCTATACTATGGCCATAGGTAAAGCAGGAAGGAGAAAAAGACACCAAGGTAGGAGGAAAGCAAAACCCAATATAAGAGAGTATAAGGATTTATAAACAAAGTTGCATAGTCAGAAGTATCATGGAAGAGAGAATTGAAATCTTCTGCACGGTATTTGGGGAAGCTAGGGTGGAGAAATAAGAAAAAATAATTGTTGGATTCATGTCAGAGCCTATCATTATTCAGCAAAAACAGAGTTACAGCAGCATTACCTCTGGCAAAAAAAGATGGTTATGTTATGCTTGAAAAAATTCCTAAGTTTATTTTGCTATTGACCTCTCTGTTCACTGTCTGTGAGATACATAAGGCATATTATGGCATTTTTGTCTTTTGGGGAACAGTTGTTTCATATGTAGCAGCTTAATTATCTCTAGGAAGAGTGCTTTTTCTTGTGAGAAGTAATGTAAAGATGTCTTAATTCCAACAGCAACTTTGCTATTGTTGTGTAGGGATTCTCCCTATGAATATACAGATTTTTATCTATATGCGTATTTCCTTCTTTTTGTACTTAGGATTAATCATATCTCTGTGAAAGTTCTCAAGTATGACACACAAATAGCCTGCTATATCTTTGAGCTATCAAGTTTGGGCTTTCCTGGGTGGGTTTTGTTTTGGGGCTTTGGGTTTGGTTTTTTGGTTTTTTTTTGGTTTTTTTTGGTTTTTTTTTTTGTTTTTTTGTTTTTTGCAATTCTATATTTATTCTGTCTTCCTAAGTATTTTAGCAGTGAAGAAAAGATTTATAAGTTTCTGAAAAAAAAGAAGGTCCACAGTTCTATTTAAATATATTGAAAAGGTTTTATCTTAGCTCCCCTAATAATAGATTAGGAAGTAGATGTGTTCTAATTGGCTTAGTTTTGGTCTCTTATTTTTGAAGAGGAAAAGAACACATGCAATGGACAATTGCAGAAGACCTAGATTATTTTATTATTTCTTCACAAGTTTTGTCTTATGAAAACTTAAACAAACTGCAGAGTTACTTCTTTCATTGCATTTGAAAACTGGTACTCATGGCATTTCCAATACAGTGAAAACTTGGCTGTGACCAAACTAAACAAAGAAAACCAAACTAAACAAAGAAGATTATAACCAGGAGAATAGTGACTAATGCAAGATCTGAATTGCAAGACCACTTTAGTATTTCCTGTGCACCCAGGTAGATTTATATTGTCATTATTTCTCTTACCTAATGTCATGCTTTTCACATCTGTTCCGAGTAGCTCCTTTAGTCAGAAGAATTAAGCATGGCTTCAAGTATTTATTTCCCAAGAATCTTCTGTGCTATGTCTAGCAAGGGTTTTTAAATAGAGGCTGTAGATTCACGGAGTCTGTCTGACAGACAACAATATATCTATCTGTAAGGCTAAGATAAAAATGTGTATTGATTCCCCCCAGTGTGCTGACATTTGCATATGCTAGTCTAAATAGTCCTTAATTAAGAAGAGAAGAATAAATGTATGGCAGGTTCATACATTGCTGCCAACCTCTTTTCAGCTTTTGCCGTGATTCATAAGCCCAGGTTGAATAAGACAGCCAGAGATGCAATCAAAGCTCTTCTAAGTCTTGTTTTTAAAGAACTGAGAAGGAGAGCTAGGAGTGGCATGCCTGTTCTTCCTCATTTTTCCCCATTTGTCTTTCCCTCTCCCATTTTCTTTTGCATGGTGTTTAATGGATACTACCAACTATTCAGCCACTTATACCTACTTATGTGCAGCCATTGGAGGGAAAGCTGCTTTTAATACTTTATATAAGACCTTTCAGAATATAATTTTTTAGCGCCATTCCTGGCTTTCTAAAGTTTGCTCTGGCTGAAAATCATTCTGGAACTAGGACCTCATCCAGGGTGCTTATTTTGGCATGTGAGATACAATTGTAGTTTATTTTAAGCAGCTAGTTACAGTGATAGATTCAGAAGATGAGCTACACTAAAGTTTCATAAATCCTTGCTCAGAATATCTCCACACATGTTAGCTGAAGTGCTGTCGTAGTGGGAAAACACCTAAGGAGAATAATTACTTTCTGTGTTACTGCTCCAAGACCTTTGCCTCAAGATAACCTGGTTCATCTCTGTGAGATTTCCATTAGGGAAAAAGGTGATGCAGGAGGCTTATTTTCAAAGGATGTTCCTGGTCAACCTCCTGATGCACAGATGAATGATGTGATTTTGGCTGGTTCAGTGTAGTGTCTAATAGTTGTGGTAAAAGGTCCATGGACTGAGGAGGGGTCACAGAATGTAGATCTTTGGTAAAAGAAGAAAAATTCATTCTGGCAGATTGTCTTCCTTGATTTCATATTTTCCAGTATTCCTAGGTATAGGAAATTAGCTATTGTTTTGGAAATATTTTGGATAGGTACCTTTAATGCTTGTACTGAAAGTGGGAGTCATTTCACTAAAAGATTTACCATTTAGAAGCTAGGTAGTCTAAATCAGCAACTGGATCCCCTCCATCATCAGTGATAAGTGATAGGATGAGTCATTCTTTGAATGTGTCCATCTTTCTTCATCAGCTGTGCCAGTTGCCCAGGTGAAAAATTTTAGGTAAATTAATATAATTTGGACCAGCCACATAGATTTTCTCTACACTCTTTCTCTTTTGCAAGAATATCTATCTCTGCACATGTACATGGACCCATATACTGGCATAGTATATCTGTTTATGTATCTGCTATGCCTTATTCCTTATGTCTTTTTTGCTGCTTACAGCTGTTTTAGTACACAATTATTCTTGGTTTCTTTCAGTGTGTGTTGCACTGCGTTCAAATGAGGAAAAAGACCTTAAAATGTTTTCATTGCAAATATGTTAATACTCCAGTTCTAAGAGGGCCTGTTTTTAAAGGCGTGGGAGCAAGCCACTGCAGGAAACCAGGATGAAAGGGAGGTTCAGTTCAGTGTTTTTACAATATACATATCCATGCTTTCTACATTGTTTATATTTCATTCTAGACCTATTTGTTTAGCTGGCTACAAAAATGAACGTTTTATTTTTTGCCTCTTCAGCCTTTGTCAAGAGAATACCACTATGGCAATAACTTTGGTTATATAGTGGCCTTCAAGCCATTTGGTGAGAAAGAATGGAGAAGAGTTACAGTTACTAATCCTGAAATTGGCCGATATGTCCACAAGGATGAATCAATGCCACCTTCAACTCAGTATCAAGTAAAAGTGAAAGCTTTTAACAACAAAGGGGATGGACCATTCAGTCTCACTGCTGTCATTTATTCAGCACAGGATGGTGAGTAAATGTTCCAAGTAAGTTTTACACTGAGGGTCCAGATCAGCACTATCAGCATCAGTAGAACATGGTCCTTGACACAGACCAGGATACATCTTCAGCAGGCAGGGTGTGCATTGCTCACACAAAACATTCGTTCTGAATAGCCAACTTCCACTTTTTGCTTTCTGTGTGATGCAGAGTACTGGGCTGTACTTGCTGTCAATAAGCAATATGCAGCAGCATGCAAGATTCTTCACACAGCTTGTTAAAAGATTTAAGAATATAGAAAAATAAATTCTGATGTTCATAGTGGTTGCCTAAAACATTTACATCTTTATTCAGCAATGCCTCTGTGATCTTAATAGATGTATTTGACTTATGCTTAATTTTTTCTTCTTAACAGACCACATTAAAGCCTAGTATTCCAGTAGATCAGTATTGAAATTTAGCCCAAAGTTGCGAAGGAATGATAGCTCAGTTGTATCTAGTTATATTTCCAGCATGTTTAGAGTCTCACATAAATTACCCGTTACATTCTTTATTCTGGTTTGCACGTTGGAGCTATCAAATAAGTAGTTTAATAGAAACCTCTTTCACATTCCATCACAATATTTTTCTTAATTCTCACTGTAATTCTTTCACATGCTGTGATCTTTAGGATTGAAGTTTAAATGACATTTCCAAACTTAGCAGAAGAGAGAAAGTATTTGAAGAAAGTTTACCTCAAATCAGAAGAAATATATACAACTTTAATTGCATCATCATCACTCAAGCCTGTTCTAAAAAAATGCAGTTTATTAATTTCTGCCAGAAACCCAAAGGATTGCTCATATTTTTCTTTCCACAGAGCAAAATCTCCTTCACAAAATCAACAGATGTAGACCAAAGAGCCAAAAGGAGGGATAAGATAAGAGGGCCACATTTTCACACTTCGATTCTGTTCTGTACTCTGTGTACTTTATGGAAGATTTATGTTCATGATTCCCATTAGCACTAATGGGAACTTTGCACGCAAATTGGCCACACACAGAGGAAAGATAAAACAGTCCTTTTGTTTCTTAGGGTAATTCAGGATTCAAGCTAGCAACACCAAGCTAGCTGACGAGGTTAATACTAATCTTTTTTCTGAGGAAAGTGTACCTTAGGAAATCATCTTCAACAGCCACTGCAGCAACACAAAGGGGTTTTTTGCAATTCTATAAATGTGTTAGTAAATATCTATGGTGTTATGAAAACAGTATCTGCCAAATAACACTTAAATATCCATGCTTACTCAGGCACTTTATTGACAACTGACTGATAAGCTCCCATGTGTTTATGTTAGGATTATCCATACCACGTCAGGGGTGGCAAGCATGTTTGTATAACTCTCTAAGTTCAGGGACGTGGTAGAGCCTAATAGCTCAAAAGGAGAGAGGAAAAGCAAATGTGCAGTACTGCCAGCTTCCAGATAAAAAGGTCACTTGAGTGGCTGCTGATGTTCTAACACAGACTTTAGCAAAATCCAGTCACCTGATAAAAACATTTGTGGTTAAATGATGCCAGATGCAGACTGCAAAAGAAATAGAAGCTCAGTGAACCTACTTTCAAGTACAAAAGTACAAACCTTACAAGTAGAGCTCAGAGCTCCTGAGTAGAGCTGTTACCCTGATTACTGCCCACATCCAATCCAGGAACTTCAGAGAAGGTTAGAAGGCATTTTTCCAATAGACAAAATGGAAGTTATTCCAAAGAACATCCTGCAGAATTGTCTTCTGGCATCAGGACTTGAACAAAATCACCTCCATACCTTGTAGTGTGCTTACTGGCTGCCAGCCTGAACTTTGTATAGTTTTGCTTAGAAGATAATTGTGTGGTGACCACTATATTTTCAGTGAGGAGAACGTGTTGTGAAGACCACGTGCTTCCTCATTTTATTGGATGAATTAGAAAGCTGGAGGAAAACAACTGATGCCATTTTTCTGGCTCAGGAGAGGGTGCAAAATATTTATAGAACTTAAATGACAAATAGGGATGTAAATTATCTGCAGCTCATACACATGTATAAACAGATGAAATATTGTTAGAGTATTGTATCAGCAAAATCCCTGGAAAGTTCTGTAATTGATACATTCTCTGACAACAGAGGAGAGTCTGACAGTGATTTGGGAATAGATTAGATGATCACAGCTATTCTACCTGTACTTCTATACTTTTGAGTCAGTAAGTGATCCTATTACTGTTAGACAATGCAACTTCTCAAAAGTATTAGGGAAATCTTAAAGCAATATGGTCATGCAATATTCCATACAGGTATGTGTAAATATCCATATATACATAAATATAGTGACAGTTTTTCCACTAAATTGTGTATTCTGTAATAGATCTATGTTGCTCCAGTAATAACTGTGGGCATCCTTATTCACTTTAGTGACTGGGGAATTTCTGTGTTCCCACGTGTAATAAGCCAAGTTCCATGTCTGACAACTGCTAGGCATATCTGCTATTGCTAGTAGTGAGTAATGATTGCTAGTAATGAGTGCACAGGCCTCTTGCTTATCTAAATGCCTGTCATTATGAAAAAAATTTTGCAATAGTGTATAATTTTTTAATTAGACATTTGCATTATTAACAGCCATTGAAAGACAATTACAAAAGGTAACTTTGCATATGAGATTATTTTGTTACTGAGGATACTTTTAATGAGAGATGTTACTGATTTTTTCCTTAACAGTGGCTGTTTTGATGCATAGTTGACTGGATGCCCAGTTGGAAGATTAAGTATATGAAAGCTTTCCTCAGCTAGGGCTGCCATGCCTGTCTGTTGCAACTTGTTTCAAAAGATTCACGACAGAGAACTGTTCTTAGCTTGGAAAACTTTATCTTTTGCAGACATTGCTAAGTTTACGCCTTTCTTAATTCCTTACCTCATTTAAAATTCAAGCAGCAGTGAAATGAAACTAGACCTAAGCCCTGAATAAAAGTGTTATCATATTATAATGGTCTGCACTCTGCACTGGCTGCTGTTCAGAACTAAGAATACAAACAAAATCAACTGGGTGGTGTATACCTTATAGAAGGGTCCTTTGGATCATTTCACACCTATGTTCAAGTTTGTATGTGCCACTGGACAGCCATGTATCCAATATCTGCTCTCACAAAAAAAAATTTGTATCCTTAGGACTAAGTGACATACACGAGTATTCGTTTGTAACTTAAAAAATCTGATGCATATAATATGTGAGCTGCTGTACCATTTAGTAAAAGATCACTGGATACTTCATTCTGTTCATCAAAGGCTGTTTTCAGTTGACACATATTTCAGCATGAAATCTTTTGAGGCGTAAAAATACATAGTTTGAGCCAAGTATAACAGGATCATTGCTTTGTTTTTATAGTAATTTTCCATACAGATCAGCACTGGATTTGAAGTTTGCTCAAGAAAAACCAGATTAAAGACTAACACTTGGCTCACTGATACTAGGAAAAATATATAAAATACTGAAAACAATACAAAATAATAAAAGTAATATAAAATGCTAAAGTGAGAAGAGTCTCTGTAAACAAATAAAACAATACCACAGGATCAGAGTGAATGTTTAACATATATTTCATCTTCCAGCTCCAACTGAAGTACCTACAGATGTGAGCATAAAAGTTTTGTCATCTTCTGAAATGTCTGTTTCCTGGCACCATGTTTCTGATAAATCTGTGGAAGGATATCAGGTGAGATTAGTAGTGACACTGTCAATCTTCTTACTCATTTACTGTCAGTAGTTAAATCCAACAATTCCTACTCTGGCATTCTGTCTCTTAGGGTTCACTTCTCTTTAGTTAGCATTTTCTGTGCAGATTTTGCATCTTGAGAAAAAGGTTATTTTTGTTGTTACGTACTTCATTACTAAAACATATTGAGAAATGTATGTTTGCACTACTCATTGACAAAGGCATCATTATTTCATTAAAGAATCTTGTCTCTTTTATATAATCGAATGCCTGTCTCTCTAGCTTCTTAAAACATACTGAAATTAAATTATTGGTAGTTACTAATTTATTCACTCACAAACCCTATAGTTAGGGGGACTATTTGACAAATGCCCGGAATCTGGTATAACAGAGATACTGACATTGTGTAATATTGTGATGTTTGCTTGATGGTTTCTATTCTCCACATGAAGAAGAGCTTTGGGGCATGATCCATCTGGTTCATCTCAGTGGTACTACCGTTAAAAGTGTTCTTGTCTTTCTGCAGAGATGACAACAACCACAGGCTGGGTGCAATGAGAAATGGCCATGTAGTACTCTAGCAGGGAAGTCTTTGACTCATCCGTGCACAGTGGATGCTGACAAACTGCAGTGTACAGCAGCTTACTTTAGCTGCACCCCAGAAGAGGGTGTTTAGTTTGTGACTTGCCTTGGGGTTTAAGTTTTCAGCTACTTGGTGATATCCTCTAGGTTCCAAAATAAGCACATATAAATGAGGAGTAATCTCATGGAATGTATTTTTACAATTGAAATCTATGAATAAATGTTCCTTAAATTAGTAGTACTTAGTTTTCTATTTTCTGATCTCTGTTTCTGTCTCCATGAGATTTATGTAAAACTTTTGTGATACTCTAACAAGGTCATAGTGAAGATGACAACAGTGTCCCATGTAAGGTTGATTTTATACAGTACAGGCATAAAGTTCAAAAATTACCAACAGAGGACAGCGGGATTTGAAATTAAGACACTAATGTCAATGGTAACTCCGAATTTACTAAAGCAGAGCGCTGGTTTGGTGTTTCATAGGGATTTTGCAGCTAGAATTGGATGGAAAAAAATGAGAAAGAAATGTGGGGATCTTTGGGCTGAAAAGAAAATAACTGTTAGAAAGGTGGGATATCCTGGGAATGGACTGTCTGTTACATGACCTATGGATGTTCAGGGTGTGGCCTTGTTTTGACAGCTGTAGTGTAACTTCCATCTGTGTATTCCTGGAGAAATACACTTTCACAAATCCAAGTTAACTGACTGGCTTCTACATGTACAGTGAGCAGCTACATTAGAATATAAACGTCTTCTTTTTTTCTCTTTTTCTAAGCTAGTCTTCTAGTTATTAGGACTGTGTAAAAAATATCCATCGGCTAGAAAATAAACAGTTAGTCACAAATAGTGATAATAGATCAAGGACAACTAATGTCACGATGCACCCCCAAAATGCTCAATAAGGTATTAATTCTGAGATCTTCTTCACTGACAATAAAAAGAAAGTCTTGTGTTCCTGAAAATCAGAACTCCCGTGAGTCCTGAAGGAGCCACAGGACAGGGCAAAAATAGAGAGGGCTGTTCTGGAAGGTTAAGGCCACAGGTAGCTTTTGTGAAATTCCAATAAAAGTTATGGTGGAAGCAGTATTCAAGCTGCATTATGAAATTCCAGTGACTCTCTCTGGAAGGCTCTGTGTCTATTTGCATTGATAAATATTACAATAGTTATCTTTTTCATTACTGCTCAGCTGTAACACAAGTTAGTAGAAACCATCATTCACCAGAGCACCTTCTCAGTTTCCTTTTGGTCTTTATTATTACCTGAAAATTGCATAATTGACTTTTGAATGCTAGAGTTTAAGAGGTGGGAGTACCCTGAGCAAAGAACCTGAAGGTATTTCACCTGTGACACAACACTTCTCACACCAGGAGGAGTCAGATTTTCTTGACATTAATGCATACTGTCAGGATGACTGCCCTCATGGTGATGAGTGTGAGCTGACACATTTTGCCATTACAGAGGAGTATCCTCAGCTCACACTTAAAGAAAAGATAAAGTATGAAAACTGTCTCCATCCATATAGAGAATTTAAGATTTATGAGTTCTTACAATAGATTGTTAAAAGCCATATCTCTGCAGTGCATGCAGCACCAGCAACACTATCCATATTTGGTGCTTCTTCTATGCAATAGATACAGACTTACTTTATTAAACAAATTTATCACTACTCACCACCATTGTCACTTGTTGACTGAAATATGCTATTAGCATTCTTTCTTAATATAACTAAAGTATATTTTTGTGTCACTTCTATGTAAAACTTTCAAGAATATGGCAGTTATTTTTTCACAACACTTACAGAAAAAGCTTTGGTATATTAAAGTTTGAAAAAAGAGAGGACCACGAAAGTTTTTTTCCTGATTTTAGCACAGAGGGCTGCATTAATTCATGGTGCATAAGGCATTCCTTTATATAAATCACTATTGGCTTATTTCCCACAAAAACTCTAGAGCTTCATTGAAATCCCCTTCTATGTCCTCTGGGAATTCATTGCCTATGGATTACCCTAACAAAGTAAATGCAGAGCATCAGAAATAAGCAGACTGTCTGGGGCTACTATATGAGCTCTTTAAGAAAAAGAGAGAGGAGCTACTCAGTAGGGTGGGGAAATGCAACCTCTTGCAACAATGGGGCATTTAATTCCAGATATCACTTCCCCAGAGGCAAGAAAGAAACTTCCAGATTATTTCAATAGAATTGAAAATTATTTAAATATAAAGTGAGAAACATAGGAATATTATAAAGAAGACTGTAGTTTTTCTTAACTCACAGGGAATTAATATTTTTTCTTCTTTTCCAAGAATTGTTACAATGTTCCAAATATATAAATATGGCTGTGTATTATAGAAACATTTTCTGTGTTCATGACATGTAGCTCACACACTATAGGAGTAAAGTCCACAGCACCGCAGCCAAGAACAATAGTATTTGGGATTTAAATTATATTTAATTTTTAAATTATATTACTGTTGCCTGAAACATAATATGCTCTCAGTGAAATAATTTGCATTTTATTAATTGTTCTCCCTTGTCTTGTATAATCCTCTATGCTACTCGTGGATTATACCCTTAGCATCCCTCTACTGCAAATGAACATCAGGATTGTAAAAAGCTTTGCAAGGCAGAGGAATTCAAAGGCTTCCAGAATATGCCTTTATAAATAAATAAATAAATAAATAAATAAATAAAAGCTTCATATAAAGTGTGTTTTCTATCTTTAGGTAAAGCTGTTACTTAATTAACTTAATAGATCATACTAAAAACAAATTAATTATTCATCAATGGCCAGGGAATCTCAACAACAAAGCTACCATTGGTCCTGTCATTGTTAATGGTTTTGGCCACCTAGAACTTCTCAGACATCCTTCTGCTGCAGGCTAGAAACTTGTTTGAACTTAGAGAGATAGACATGACGTCCTCTCGCTCCTCTGTACACGCCCTCCCACACCTGAGTCAGCCACTGGCAGTTAACACCTTATGCTGTACGGCTGCTTGCATTCAGCAAGAGCAGCTTATCTACAACACTATGTTAATTATAATCATATAGAAGAAATTCTGACTTGAAGATCATTATCAGACCTTCAGCTGAAATGGCTGTAACAGTTTCAGATCCATGCCAGTTTGAAACCAACAGGTGGACGTTACCACCCTACTGGAGAAGCCTGCAGAATGGATTAGGTGCCCAGTCCTCACTCATTTTATGGTAAAGGCTGTTTACTCAGGAAAATAGCCACCTCTATAAGTGGGAATTTCATGAGTGTGATTGACCAAATTGCAGTGAACTGATGTTTAGGATGCTAGTGGATGCTACTCTCGAAACAGAAAGCAGGACATACTTTTGTAGATCTAAAGATTACCTTTCTGTGCCTGCTGAAAGTCAGGTGTACATGCTGAATTTAAAAAGCAAAGCCAGTTTGGTCTCCAAATACACTGTGATTCTCCCTGCACCAGGGAAGAGTGACAAAGGTCACTAAGATGTCACATCTATAGTAATCAGTGAGTAACCTGTAAGACTGGTGGGAAGGACTGTGGCAACAAACACTGGCAAGAGACAAGCTACAAGAAGTATTTAATTGAGAGTAACCTCTGTGTAGTGATACTGTTCTCACATCCAAAGACATTTGAAGTAGGTTAAGAGAAATCCCCTACTAAATCCCGTGTCTCTCCTCAGTCAGCCACAGCAAGTGTTTTAAGATAAAAGAAATATTTTTAATAAATACTGTAATTTAAATATGAATAGGAGAAAATAAAACCTCATTAAACAAGGTTGTACCCATAACTTGTAAAGAGGAGGGCTGTGATATTAACATTTGGACAAACTACCAGCTCTTCTAACCTGTTCCTTAAATGAAGTTTTTCAAGGACAACTAATGTCACCTGAACAGAAGGTTCAAGCAGGTATTATTTAAATAGTCCATGTCACCAATAAAGTCTTACAAAGCAAGATTTTTCCTAGAGCCTGAATTTACCAACAATATTAACTTTTCCTAAAAAAAATTCAAATGCCCCCATGTAGCGTACTCAAAAATCATTATGGAGTCAGGCAGAAACTGAGCAGAAATGCTGAGGGTGAAAACACTCAAAACCAAAATGTAATGGGCATGGCTTTCCCCTCTTCCAGGTTGTTGCAGTAATTTAGTCTTATGCAAATGGCTATAAACTAGACAAAACCCAGAGACTGACAGTGTTTCACTCTCCTTTGCATCTCACAAGGCCATGCAGAAGAGGACCTTGGTATATGAGGGACTGTATGGAATGGCATCACTCAATAGGAGTTACACTGTTTTCACCTGGTGCTTTGTAATGTGATAATGAATTAAAGTAAGATGGAACAAGTTCTTGGGGAAAAAAAAACCTCAAAGAATTTATGTGTACTCTTAATTTGCTTTGGTTTTTAACATGTTGCAAGTTTACAGTCATGCTTTTCCCATATTTTAAATATTTTCATGTTCTTTGTCTGCTTTGACGAATCTCATATTGTACAAAGAAATCTGGTTGAATTATCTGAATAACTCTATAAAATGGTTAAGTACACCTATCCAGACCTACATATGCAGCTAGAATTTGAATACTTTGCATTCCCTAGACAGAAGTACAAAAGGACTAAATTTGTAAGACATACAAAACAAAATACTCTGAAAACATTATCAGAGTTTAGTCTCTACTAGTGTAAGAAAATAATACTAAAGTTCAGAGTGAAATGCAAAATCAAAAGAGCAAGAAGACAATAGTCTTGTCCTTTGAAGGCATTATCCAACTCCCAGGCTTCCAGTAACTTTGCTGGGAACAAGTCTAGTGAGTTTGCTGGAACTGTGAGAAAAGTTTGCATAATAAATTCTGCATTTATTTCTGTTTCTTTATGCCTACACACAACCTGGTTAAAATCACAGCCTGTAGAAGGAATTTTATCTGTCACTGTTAGATTTATTTTAGCTGGTTTATATCTAGAGTGTGTAGTACAGAAATACATCAGTTTATATAAAATTTCTTTATGATTAAATATGTTAAATTTAATCCTTCAATTGGCTTGCTTACAGATTCGTTACTGGGCTGCTCATGATAAAGAAGCAGCTGCACAGCGGGTACAGGTGAGCAATCAAGAGTATTCCACCAAACTGGAAAACCTGAAGCCTAATACTCGCTACCATGTAGATGTCTCTGCCTTCAATAGTGCAGGCTATGGGCCTCCCAGCAGCACCATTGATGTTGTAACCAGGAAAGCACGTAAGTAAACGGAGCATAGGTAAAGTATAACCATGTCCATCATGTTTTCAAACATGGCTTCCCATTCATAGACTGAATGTTCTCTCTTCATGGGGTATTGCTTCTTTGTCTGAAAATTTCTGCTAAGATTTTCCTTCCTCTCTTTTGTTGCCACGTAAAATGTGGATATCTTACAAAAGGCAGTAAAGATACTAAGATTATAGGCTCATAGGAGGGTCACCTGCAAGCTCAGATCAGGTTGTTCAGGGTTGTATCCAGGTGGATCTTGCAAACCTCCGGGGATAAAGACTGCATAACCTCTCTGAGAAACCCATTCCCCTCTGTGACTTATTCTGAGCATATAGTCTGAGACTCTTAATCAGAATTTTGCCTTTTCGTTACTTGTCCTCCTGCCATACCCTCCAAGAGCCTAAATCCTTCTTGATAAGCCCCCTGCAAGACTCTTAGGGAACTCTTAGGTCTCCTCCAAAGCCATTTCTTCTCCAGGGTGAACAAGTGCAGCTCTTTCACCCTTCACAAATCAAGTTCTCCAGCTCCCCAACAGGTCAGCAGCCCCCTGTTGAACTCGCTCCAGATTACCAGTGTCTCTCAAGTACTGGGAATCCCAAAGCTGGACATGATATTTCAAATGATGAACAGTTGAGAGCAGCTATGACTTAGGCATCTATATACTGCCTTTCTGTTTAGTCAATAGCGAGAAGGATTCTGATCATTAAAATGTGACCAACTGCCATTTTCATTAACAGCAGAGCAGCAGGATCAGGCATCCTTGAGAAGTGGGTGATCTGAATCTCACCCTAGAATTTACATACCATAAAAGTTTTTTGAATATTGCTCTCACTTAATGAGGATACCTAGCACTAGCATTGACTGAGCAATACATCTTGTGTATTTAAAACACAGTTATCTGGGCTAAAAATGCGTGCAACTAATTTGGATATTTCTGTCAGTAAATAGTGTACGGTGCAACTTGCACCTGCAAGGTTCATTTGTGTTGAATGAGAGTCCATTTTATAAGCTTATTGTGTAAATTATAATTAATGTTTCCTGCAGTGGGGTACTTCTGTTTCTGCTGAACTGAGTTAAATGCTGAAGAAATGGCTGTAAATGGTTAATTAAATATTTGATCTCAGTGAATAAGTATGACTTACGCCACATTTCTGGGAGGTTCTGGAGGTACTTGCATGCCAGCAAACACACATGGGCAGCAGTGCAGTGAAGCTGGCCACTTCCATCCTGCCAACACAGAAAGGCAAACCCACAAGGCAGCCACTGCAAAAAGCCATCCAAAATTGCCTGGCTAGAGTTGTCACAGTTCACTCCAGGAAGGAGACTATCCCTTGCTCATATATTTGCCAGCCTAACTTCCATTTTTACATTTTTACATGTCTTAATAAAAACATCATTGAACATTTATGCAATCTCATTTACGTATACATTATACATGTGTTGCTTTTCAGCTCCAAGCCAACGTCCAAGAATTATCAGTTCTGTAAGATCTGGTTCAAGGTACATCATCACCTGGGATCATGTGAAGGCAAAGTCAAATGAATCTGCTGTTGAAGGATACAAAGTATGATATCTGAAAATATTTTTTATCTTTATGAATGTTTCATGTAGTGGATTTTAGAGACAGTGTTGAATATTTGTACATAATCAGACAAACATAAATGAATGCTGAATTGGAAGGTATCATGCTCAGCAATCACAACTATCTAGTAGCCTTGGGGCAAAGCCAGTGAGCTTAGTCAATATGATGAGAAAACATGGGGGAACTGAAATTCATTTGGGTGGTAAACCATATTAGGGGAAGTTCATAGAAATGACTGCAACAACCTGATTTTCCATATGATCACATTTATTGTCTGTTGGCTTAAAATAATGCGTAAAAATGTTGTACACATTCCAGTTTTTCCTTATATCAATATGCATTGTTCCAGTTTTCCTTTCCCACCTCCAAGGAGGCTACAGTTCCTGGAGCATGAGTTTGAAGTCAGGGAAGGGAGAGGAAGGGAAGGGACCTCTGCCATGGTTAGATGCTCTGTAACTCAGAGTCATGGTTAGACTCTGTAACTACAGCACTAGTCAGTATTGACCATACTGACAGTCAGTATACTGACTACAGGGCGTAAAGAAAACTGGAGATATTAATTCCTGTTTAATTTTGCAGCTTGTTTGGCAGTAAGAAAATTAGTATCATGTTTGCAAATTCGAGGAGTTGAACTCCTTCCTTGGAATTGCTAACAATGTTTCACAGAGATTATTGCAGAAATAAATGGGATTGTTTCTGAATGTCCCAGAAGACATATACCATCACATTTGCAATAGTTTAGCATCATTAAGAGTTAATAATAAAATTGATAATTGTTATGTTTATGAAAATGGTTATAAATTTTATGTAAGAAAAACCAACTGAGCTCTCATATTTTTATTTGATGCTCTCTGCCACCCGACACTATTATTCTCCATCACTTAATTACTTATTTTGAATGTAAGCACTAAAATTATTTTTCAAAATGTGGCATAATTTTGTAACAGAAAATGAGGAAACATCTGTCTAGATTCACGTTGTGTAAAATAGGAAAAAGTAGTATTAGCCCCTAAGCTTTGAGATAGATATATATATATATGTGTAGGTTTCATATAAATAATACTTTTTCATTGACACACTGTACATATGTAAATGTATCTTCATGGAAGTGTAACATTTCAATAACTATATTAACCATGACTTTCCTAGGTACTTTATAGGCCAGATGGACAGCATGAAGGCAAGTTGTTTTCCACTGGGAAGCACACGATAGAGGTCCCAGTCCCCAGTGGTGGTGAATATGTTGTTGAGGTCCGAGCACACAGTGAAGGAGGAGATGGAGAAGTAGCCCAAATAAAAATTTCAGGTGAGCAGATAACTTCCCTTCCTCTTTGCCACACTCCTTGAAAATCTTGGGCTGAGTGTTTTCCTCTTGCACCCTATCAAAAGATGGGCACATCCAAAATTGAAGGGGCAGCCCTTCAGCAGTGACTGCCCTGAAAATAAGAGTTTCTATTAAAACATTTCTGAGGAGTCATAGCACACACATAGGCACTTCAGTAGCAGTTCAGTTCAATCCTGGAAGCACGGCCAATCTTCCAAATATCAGACTGCTTCTACTGGTGCCCTCAGTTAGGCTGCCACTTCTAGTAGTGTCCTACAAGGTAACTACATGGTGCAGGCCTCAGGATATGGGTGTCAGCTTGCAATAACCCCATAGTTCGTAGTATCTTTTGCCTCTGTCTCATTCCTTTGTCAACTGTCGCTAAAAGGAAAGTAATAGAGAAAAGGAGTTGTGCCCAGTGATCCACAGACCACTTGCTGGGGAAGTTCCACTTCTCAGTGAAAAGGGAATCTGTGGCACAAAAATGATAAATAAGCAATGAGAAACTCTGTGTGCTCTAGTTCAGAGTGGTCTGGATGATTGGTAAAGAAGAGAAGGGACCATGGCTTAGGATAATTCAAATTATGCTCAATGTTGACTCTAAATACAAGTACAGACATGGTCTGCACATCTCTTTCCTGTTAGTTTTTTTATTTTAAGTAGTGCATTGGCGCTATATGGTGTGAAACAGAACATATGAATAGATATCAAGACTTGGTGTCTTTGCAAGGTTATGATTCAAATACTTGCATTGTATTCTTGTCTTTTTAATTAAAATAATTAAATTGGGGAATAGGATTAAATGTCAACAATATTCTTGTCACATAAGCAATGCAACCATTATGGTGGCTTTTTAAAAAGAACAAAGCTTATGCTGTATTATCTGTACTGTGAGGGAAGCTGCTCATTCCTAAAGGAGTGGACCTCCCATCTGCAGGTTTTCCATAATATGTACAGTTTATATCACCAGGTGTGAACTCATGGGTAGCACCATTTTTGTTTGTATGAAGTTTGTATTTTGTGTGTAATGATTAATCACCTGCACTCTTGACATTTTTTGCCTACTTTTATTACCTATTTTTATCTGGCTTTCAGGTCTGGGCATTGCTCCCTTTTATACCTTTTGATAGATTAAAGAGTCTTTTTGTGTCTAATACATTCTTCCCATTAAGAAATGTATACATATATATACTAGCCACGTGACTAATCAAATATTCAATAGACTGTGTGCCTTGAATTTCTCCATGATTACATTTTCTTCTGGTCTTAAATAATTTTGTCAGCTCTTTTCTTCACCTGTCCAGCTTCTGAGACTTCCTTTAGGACTGTAGACACTATTATATGCACTGTTTCAACTCAGCTGTCTGCAGAGACAGTCTGGCCTCCCCACACTTAACTACTTCCAGTATTATTCATTAAAGGCTTTCATTAGCCATTTATTACTTTTCACTGGGCTATGAAATGGTGTTCATCTTGTTTGTCCAACACCATCTCTAAATCCTTCCTGGAATCCTTGCTTCCAGGATACAGTGTCTCATCCTTATCTCAGTACCACCACAGTGTCACGTCTCTTTTTGTGTTTAATTTTGCACGTGACTATGACAAAGCACAGTTGGTTTGAATGGCTCAAGTCCCTGTGCTGTCTGAATTTTTATATGAATGTGTTGTTGTCTTGATTTGCCATTTTGGTTCCTTAGGTGTTTACTTCTTCTGCTTTTGATAAAAATATTTGGATTGCATTCAGTCTACAGGTGTTCAGTGTGGAATTACACTAGAAATTCAGTGACCATTCTTCAATTATTGTGTCTTGAAATCTGCTTGTGACTGAATTCTTAATCCATTTAGCATACATATTAATAGTGTGTACCATGTTCTATGAGAATGTTTTGCATTAGCAAGTCAACCACTGTAAAAAAGCTGTAATATATTGTGTTATATTATCATACACTGGAGCAATCACTTTTAACATGTTTTATAAGCTGCAAAAACATTGGGGCAACTGCTGTCTTTAGGACATGTTCCAGGTATTTTTGTATCATACATGCGTCACAACCTGCCATGGGTGTGATGCAAAGACCATTTAGGTCACAGTAGGCAGATACTTCCCAGACTGGAAGCAGAACCGTTGCAATCAGTGCAATGTTAAGCCCAAGCTGATCAGTCTTGCCAATGTGACCTGTCCCAAGTACATCGGTACAGAATTAGCACCACTGGGAAAGTTTGCACCCTACAAAGGCTAGTTTGCAGAGTTATATTGAACTGCCTTCCACACTGCAGACAGGTTCTCATCCATAGATTCTACCATACACCAGCTAGCCAGACAGGGACTGTGCCTCTGGTGACCTAGACAGAGGCAGCATTCCCTGGACTCAGTTTAGTAAAGGTTGAAAAGGAGACAAAAGGCAGGGTAATCTGTTTGGAATATATTGTATTCAGAAAATCAGACAAGAATTTCAGGCTGTTTCTAGGCTGCTTTTCCAAAAAGCAGAACAAAGTGTAGTTTTAACACCTACACATGGCAAATTATGTCTGCTAATTTTTATTCTTAAGGAAATTTTCCAGTAACGCATCAGGATTTAGAATAATTGCCCCAAAAGAATGATAGAGTAGTGAAAAATTTTAAGAAATTAAGGTTTTTCTCAGAGAATTGCAAAGAAGAGATATAGTTTGATAAGAATGCATGTTTTCATGCTTGACTGACCAAAATGGAAGTTACATATTTACACAGAGATGTAAACAATAGCTAAAGTAAAGCATAATGCATCTTACCAAATTCAGAGAGGCATATTGCCTTACCTGACCTTTAGACATCTGATTTCAGAGTTTTCAAACCTACCTAATTTCCTGCAGAAGTGAATAGGGAGAATTAAGCAGCTAGGACAGAGGTTCCAAATATCCTGTATGCTAACCAGAAATGGCCAGATCTTAAACAAGCTGGAAGGATGCACTAAAGAAAAGGGAGTATCTACAGCACCAGTGTGTCATCCAGATTGGTGTTTTCCTGCTGTTCACTGAGTATCAAATCCAAAGTAATCTACATAATATGTCTGAGTTAGGTGTCTAAACTCCCATTACAATCATTTGTCATCTAGGGTGTAATTCAGAATGTTAAACAAAGCCTGTAGCATTTGAGATGCCCCAGATTACCAGGGACATTCACACAATTCTGGCAGGCATGACGTGACATACAGAGGACATGACGCCTTCTGGATAGGCAGGTGGAGGAAAGACAGGACCCCAGAAAATGTCTTTTTGCCTGTATTTCAGGTTCAGGAACACTAAATGGCCCTGAGGTGTCAACATAGGAATTAAAATTGCAGTGCATTTTAACGAAAGTAATTACATTTGAAAATCAAATGGAAGAAAAACTAGAAGTAGATTTTATTTCTGTCTCAATTCCTTGTTTAGGGGAAAAACTTCCTTTTTGTTTTCCTCATCCTCTTCCTTCTCACAGAAAACCAAGTCATCTGCAAAAGGGGGAGGCAAACATCTTGCAGCAACTTTGCTCTCACATAACCAGTCAGCTTCCAACAGGATACACTATTTTAGTTGAGAGTGATATAAAAAGTTTACCAAACACAGCTATCTTGCATGCATTTCTTTTTAGTGAACATCTTGAAATATAAGTTCTTATCATAAAATCACTCTGTATATGTGCCTAGCTGCATTCCAGCATACAGCTATAATCAGTGTAAAATACAACCATGAACTGTAATATTTTATTGGCCAATGCCTGTTGTACAGTTATAGTAAATTAATGAGCTACACAATTTAAAATTCATTCTTGAGTTATCACAACCAGATGAAGGTTGGAACTACTTGTTTAACCATTGGAGACTTTTTCAGTGGTTAATAATAGGCTTATCTGTTTCCTTTGAAATATAATAAAGGCTGAGATTGGTTTTTTTTTTGTCTCTTGCATGGTTTTTGGATTGCAGTGCTTTGTCATATTACTAATATTAGTATAATCAAAACAATCTTGCAATCAGTAAGAACTAAAACCATATGGTGCCTGGTTCTTTTTTCACCTCACTTGTGCAACTGCACTGGCCTCAGTGTAACTGATTTATGCCAGGGTGAGAAAAAATGGAATCAAACTCTCAAATTTCAAAATTTCATCCAGGGTGGGAGAGAGGGGAGGGTTATCATTCTCATTTGGGAAAACTTCGGGAAAAAAAGGAAAATACCATACACCTTATGCTTCACATATGAAATCAAGTTATGGACCAAGAATAATTTGAGTATTGTATATGCTTAAGGCAAGAGAACAAAATTACAGTTTCTCTGTGTTCACTGCACACATATATATACACATATGAATTCCATTTGCCAGAGTCATGTTTTAGGATCCTGAAAGAGTATTTACTTTGAAGTACAGCTCTTTCAAAGAAAAATAAGTAATTTTTGTCTCTAACTTAAAAAATCCTTTTCATTATTTTATCTTTTAATTTTTTCAATTACCATTTGAAGGGGACATAAATGTTTATTGCACATATTAGTATCAAGTCAGGTGATCATTCACTTTTCATGTGGTATACTCAAAATCTTTTGATTGTAATTTGAAAATGTCCATCTGTTGCAAAGATGGTTGTAGTAATAAGAGGAGAAAAACAAAGGTAAAAATCGTAAGTGATGCTGAAGAAAACAGTCCCTATCTAGCTGGCATGACAGTCTTTTGTTACTCGTCTCGGAACTTCTTATGCATCTGGTACAAGAATGCAGCAAAAAGCTTGTACTAAACTAAAAGTACATTTCCAAAAGAGCTCTCCTCTAAAAGAAGACTAATTTTCAAAATGCATTTGCTGTTCTCTCATGACTCAAAATTAGGTGGAAAATACTCTGAATACTGTCTAACCTGGTACACACATCTGCTTAAATCAACATATTTTGTTCTCTGGCATTTTTTCTTGATTTTCCTTCATTACCACATTTCATTTCATCACAATTCTAATTTACTGGTACTACCTCCTTCCAAGCCTTAGTTTGATTGAATAAGGTGACAGTAACATCCATGACAACATACTCGGTGATGGAACAAGCATTTTCTTGAAAAGCCATATTCTCATTAATTTCAATTTTTCCTCTTTTTCTTCTATTCAAACTCAAAGGTTGGACGGATAGTGGAAATATTTTCATATCTTGTTATGTTTTCTTAGTCTTCATTATCCTGTGATAATCCCTGTTTCCTTTCTTCCTGTCTGCAGTGATTTTTATGCCTGATTTCAGATTCTTTTTCTGCCTTGCTGAAGAGCAAGGCCAAATTTAAGCTGATCTGGTCTGTTGGACTAATTTACTTTCTTTGCTGCTTCTCAGTCCATTATTTGCATTGGCTGAATATTTTTCCTGTTGCTCTCCAGCCTGGGGGACTGCTTGTTCCCACTGATCATTCCTTGTGGTGGTCCAGCATTCAGGGAGCAGAGGCTGTGCCACCATTTTGCACCTGAAGAGTTTCTACTGTTTGCCTATTGTATCATGTGGTTTTTTAAATGTGGACTATTTTCAAGCCAAAAAGAGTGACACATCTAGTATAAACTTGGGCTGAAATTTTTTTTAAGAAACATTCACAGATCCCTATTTTCTTGTAAGAGAGGAGTAGAATCGTCACTCAGAAATCCCCAGACATGACAGCTGGCCAAAGAAGATCCACTGCCTAGGTCACAGGAGACCCTCATGCTATTATTTGTTGCATGCAGAGCTTTAAGAGAGTACATTTTATTTCAAAAAATATACCAGTGGTCTTCTACTTTACTATCCATGCAAAAGAATCTGTAATGAAAATACATGTGAAGGGGAAGAGGTATTTGAGAAACAACCTATGTTAATTGGCAGCTAAGTAATAACCCACTGGCTGAAAAATTTCTGATTTTCCTCAGAGTCCAGGTCATCTTTTCATTTTGTCAGCCCAAGTGCATGGCAGGGCTTGAGTCAATGAAAGAGAAGCCCCAGCTGCTGCCTGCTGACAGTGCCAAAGTGCCAGGTGCTATTGCCAGAACAAAACAAAACGTTTCCTTGGCTCTGAATTTTCAAGTAGGAGAAGGCAGACTAACACCATGGGGTGGAGAAACCACCTAAGCCATCAGCAGCAATTCAAATATATTTTCCTTAGGATAGTTGTAAAACTGTTCCACAGATGCACAGCAAACCTTAGCACAGCACAAAGCATGGGCAGATGGACAGACAGCTTTATTTCCATCCCATACATCTACTCTGCTGCACAAACAGTAAATCACAGGGTTGTGAATCACTCCATAGAGCCTTTCTGGAAAAGTTTATGGCACAGGCAAGAGGAAAATTTCCTCGTGCACAAACAAAGGTTTCCTAGACAAGGAAAAGTTGGATGCATGATTTAGTAATGATGCCAGTGATGCAAGATAAGTATATTATAATTAGTTCAGTTATTTTCCATTTACCATGAATAGGGATAACAGAATTTAAATAATGTCAGCTGATACTACCTATTTCTTTTGCAGTAGTCTTAATGAAGACTATTTCCAGCTGGGACAACAGCAATTTCTTTTCAACAGCCAGTTGAAAGAACAACTAACCCACCTCTTTCTTTTTATGCAGTTTAGTTTAACCTGAAAAAATGCTATTTCTCCCCCATTTCTGGTTTCTGTTCTACCTGAGTAAATATGAAAACACTGAGAAAAGAGATACAAATGAAACCTAATACTTGATAAAGAAATTAATGCCTGGAACAGGCAAAGAGCCCATCTTTTTTCCCCACTAGATGGCCTATTTTTTTTCCCACAGAAATGGACAAGCTTAGAAGCAAGAGGAAACAGAACATGAGAAGGCTTTGCAATTACCATTCTTAAAGTAAAAAGGAGAGATAAAAAACAGAGAGCCCTAATGGAATATAGGTCCTTGGATACTGGACCAAAAGGAGATTATTATTTATAGGAAAATGGGTAGGAGTTTGGTCATTCTTTCAGAAAAAAAGAAATCTGTTTTGCACAAAGGCAGACTCTCAGGAATGAGTTTGTAGGTTGTTCAAAGAATTACCAGCAAAGATATCAGCAAAAGCAGGTTTAATATAAAAATGAAAGCATGAGTTTGCTGGCAAGATTCACTCTTCTACTTTACTAGATGGACAAAACACACAGAGAAAAATCAGACTAAAATCTAAAATCAATCAATCTAAAACTAAAATCAACCTAAAATTATCTACGTGGAAGCAGGAAAAAGTTGTGGATGGAAAAGGATAAGGATAAAAAGGAATAAGGGAGGCTCTCTGGTTGTGTCCCAAGGTCTTAGTGGACCCCCTTGACAAACTTACCCTTGGACTTAAACAATTCAAGAAAAGATTCGATAGAATTTAGTATAAGCACATCAGCAACTCACTTATAGGCCTGACTTATGAATCTAACATACTTAAGAATCTGAGAGAGCAACATTCATAGTACATTGCTATGGCACATTCACACTCACATGTACACAGACCTGAAGGAGTATGTGAATAATTCCCATTGAGTTCAGTGAAGAGCTCACATCGGATACATTTCTATCTTCTCAACAGATGAAGGGTTGAGCGACAAAGCGTGGCTCTGTTGTTGGTATTTGTCAGCAGTCCTCCAGGCACAGCAAACTTGAGAGTTTGCTGGCTCTGAGAGGCCCCACTTGGAGGTTGCAGCCTGCTGTGGTCCAGGAGAGCTCAAAGGGTCTCTCTCACTTCAGACTGTTGTTTATGGGATTGCAAGAGACTTGGCTTTAGTCATAGTAATTTTCTATCTTATTGCAATTCAGGTTGATAGCTTTCTTTGGAAGTTCAATAACAAAAGTCTCAGTCCACTTGACTGTTATTCAGACAAGAAATAGGAATTTCTAAGGCTCTTCATCCAAACGAAAGGGTAATTAGACAACACAAGTTCCTGGGAGCAGTGTTTCTGATAAGCTCAGAAGGAGCTCAGTCTGAGTGCTGTTTGTCAAGGCTGAGGCCTAGTGGGTTTTTCTGAGATCACAGTGTGGCCCAACAACAAGGTCAGGGTGGTTGTATCACCACACAGACACATTTCTATAGCAAGTTAAAATTTCTGTGTTACAAACTTAAATCCTTTATGAATCATACAAAATCCCTGTCCTGATAAGAAAACTTCCTCTTTTCCTTACTCGTACTAAATGTATGATAACCTGTTTCATGAAAAATGTGATGCAGTTGCATCGTTCAGATGGTGAGTCTGCATCTACCTGAACAATTTGAGCAGCATACAAAGGGTGTATCTGTAGACAGAAGCAGTGGCATTGCAGATCCAGCACCACACTGGATGCTCATGTCAGGTTTTACTTTGCATCACCTCTAATCTGAATCCTGGACAGAGTATCCAAGATAGCTCCACTATATGAAATAAACCCTGATAAAGGGGGTGGCTGAGATACTCACTTTAAAAAAACACGCCTCCTCAAACTAGAACAGTCATGTATACCCTCCTTGATGTTCTGTACCTGGAAACTAAGAAAACGGATATAATACAAATCAGTTCTTGGACAAACTTTTCCTGACAACAAAAGCAGACTAGGAGTTTTGCCACAAGAGGATCATCTCATGATTAGCTAAGAAATATCCTGTAGTTTGTGTCAGTTGGCAGGGTGTAGCAATGTGGTTTTTTTAGGATTCCATGTGGCTTCCCTTTGTTCCCTTGCCCTGTATGTTATTGGTTCTTTTTGAAATATGCATCCTGCTGTATTCGAAATCCATTGGTGTGTTCCCTTGCCTGTCTTGCCTTCAGATCTCCCGGGACTGGCTCTGGGAGAGCCAGCCCCTCCCCCTTCCTTTCCCTTATAAGCCGATGCCGTCAGGAGTTCAGGGTCTCCATCTTCGAGCCTGCCAGCCCTTATTCCCTTCACCCTCTTTCCTCCCCCTTTCCCGTCCCTGCACCCCACCTAAGCACACCAAAATAAATTCCCCTGGAAGAACGGAGATGGATTCCAGTTCACCCTCTTTCCTCCCCCTTTCCCGTCCCTGCACCCCACCTAAGCACACCAAAATAAATTCCCCTGGAAGAACGGAGATGGATTCCAGTTCGTTCATTCGTCTTACTTCATTTCCTGCTGAATTTATGTGATCAGAGACTCACGCCACGCTGAGCGCACCCCGGGAGCCGCTCGCCCCGGAATTGGTGGAGATATGCGCCCCAGGGACCTCATATTGGGGGGCTGCCGGGTCCTGCTGCGCTCCTGCAGCCAGACACATCAGCAGGGCAAACTCTTTGCCTCTGAAAAAGAAGTGATTCACATATGACAGCTTCACAGATGACCAGTAACAAATTTCCTGGTTCACAGGTCCAAAGAAAGTAAGCTTTTTAAACATTTGTTTTAAAAAAGGTCTCCAAAAACCTTTTTTAAAAGGTTTAAACCTTAAAAAAGGTCTCCACATTTGTTTTCACAATCCAGAATGAAAAGACAGTGATGCTGGGGAAAGGGCCAAAAATATAATATATAAAGATAAGTTACATTCAAAGAAAATAATGACCTAACAAATTTTCACAAAGGCTTAGGAAATACATCGAAGTCTGAACTGCTCTAATGACTGTTTCATTAGGCATTCAATTGATTTAATTTCTTTTGAGTGTAGTTGGAAGACTGTTGCATGCTGTTCAAGATGTCAATAAAATTTAGGATTGCCTTTCAGAAGTGTAAAAGATTTCATCCTGGGTGTTAAGTGATTGAGGTGGCAACAGAGAATTTAAAATACAAATAGAAAGCTGTGGATTAGTGGGACTTCACCAGGAGTTTCTGTGATACATAAAAATCTTACTGAAGGAAAAGCCATCCACCTTTGTGGTTGTTCTCTTCATTAAGTTGTTCTCTTCATTAACTCAGACAGATAAACAACGACTTGTGAGAAAGGCTCCTGATAATAGGAGACAGGAAAAAGTTAGGTTAACTGCATGCATCCCGTACAAATTTTATTTGATGTTAACCTACATTCTGACTACATGTATCTGTAGGCAGTTCAGTCCTAAACTTAAAAATATAAACTACAGGAACTATATACCAGACAGTAGTAAAGCCTGTGCAAGATTTCACAACTTTTGCTTGGGACTGTTGGGGGGGGGGAGTAGGGGGTGGCAGGGAACACACCAAAATTAAGGTGTGTGTTTTGCTTATTTAAAAGAAATGAGGACTCCTGATAGTAAGTTCACTTATGGTATTTTAGAGTGGTAGTTAGGTCATGTAATCCTGATTTGGTTTTGACACTGACTTTGATAGCTTTAGTTTGCAAGTTCTTGTTCCCTGGATCCACAAGGTGCTGGTTGAGAGGAGAGATCACACATTGTAACACTGAAGAGAGGAAGAATCTTTAGGCACTACAGATATCCAGCTCGTACTTGGCCAGACTTCAGAGGGAGCTTGATGATCCTTCTCTTTTAATTTGCATTCACAGGTTTATTTGTACACATCCATTAAGTCTTTACATGGTATTTCTCTAGTTTTTAAAGGTTGTTAAAACTGACAGATCACAACTGCATTACTGCGCAGAACTGAATCTTGTAGTCTGTTCTTAAGCAAAACTTTTATTAACTTTCATTCCTGAGCCACAGGAGTGTACTGGCTGACATGCAATGGTAAATGGTGTTTCCTGTAAAGTATGGATCCTTACATGTAGGTCAGTAATCCGACAAGAAAAAAAAAAGAGATGATCTGTTTATTGTGCATTTATCTTGCTAATATTCTGTTAATGTGCTGTCTAAGTGTAGGATTTTCTTCATTTAAGAGAGCTGATAAATATATCTCTTCAACAGTGCCTAAACCTTGTAAGGAACTGCTATAATGAGGTCAATTGCTAACTATAAATTATGGAGCCAGCAAGTGCATCTCAGGGATAGATTTATTATTCCTTTCTCTTCGTAGAATGCCAACAAGCAAATAGAATTTTCCTCATACTTGCTTATCATTCAGCTTCTCTCAGTAGCCTTTTTGTCTCATTTTCCTCCATTAAGTGTTCAAAGTATTTACTTGTGTCTTTCCAGCTGCATTATCCTGGTATGACAAAAGCAGAACACATTTTCTGTGGATAGACATGAAACTTGATTTTTTTTTTTTACATATGGATGTTTATTCATTAAGAACCACTATTTTTCTATTTAGGAATAAAAACTACAGAAAATATTCATGTGCCTTATAAATCACTAAAAGATACAAATAAATATACCCCCATACTTTCACAGTTTGTCATGCTGTAATTGTTTTTAGGCCTGCTGAAATCTGTACTGTTCAATTTGTGTGTTACCTTCTCAGAATGGTTTTTCTTCATTCAACATTTTCTGGAGAGCTGTCCACGGGCCTCTAACAGCAGTGCCTCAGGACTGTCACCACCAGCTGCAAGCACTTCTGGCCTTAGTCTGTGTTCAACAGCAAGATGAGCAGTGTGCTCCCACACTGCCCGTCTACCATCCTGATAAAAACAAGCCTTCTCTGGAGCAAAATAATAGCCAGCTCTCAGGCTCCTTTGGCCCAACTCCAAGACTGACAGCCAGGCAGAGTTTGGCCGGGTTATTTTCTCATATAGATGCTTCTTAACAGGGAGCTGGACCATAGCAACACAAGCCACTTAACAACAGCAATTCTTACTTCTGTTTGCCAGAGCGAGTCATGTAAATTTTGTAAGCCATAGATTAATATTTTCTGTCCTAAAATATTTGTTTTAGAAAGACCCTTGTGACTTTAACAGATGTAAATGCCACACTGCTAGAAGTCAGCCATCTGGATTTTGTAATCTGGCAGGTAAACAAACGGACCAGGCTCTTTGACATCTCTCAGATTATTGCTGTTCATATGAGCATTAACATTTCCAAAGGTGTCTCTTTGCTTTGTCATATTTCAAAGACTCCATTAATTTTGTTTTCACATGCTTAAATATTTATTTTGACCTTTTGCCTCCTGGTATAATAACCTCCTGGCTTGTTAGACTGGCCAAATCAAAATACATGGATGTGTCCTGAATGGCCTTGTTTCTTGTATAAACATGCTGCATAAACAGCACTTGCAGAATAAGAGTCCTCCACTGTACTGTATCAAGTCTCTTTGTCCATTTCTGATTATCCGTACAGGTAGGGGCTGTGCTGAGATGTGCCAGCTGGTTTCCAGCCTCCAAATTCTATGGTCTTCAGGATTATTCTCCCCATTGTGAGTAGTGCTGAAGTAAGACCAATACTGTGTTGTCTGTTCGATGCACAGGTGCCGCTGTTGGAGTACCAACTCTGCTCCTGGTCCTGGTGGTGCCTGCCCTGGGTGTCCTTGCCTGCTCGGGATTCTGAATGTAGCTGGATTCACCTTGTCCTCCACCTAACACAAAGGACTCCCTTTGAAGATGAGGACCACGATTCTTTTTGATTCCTGTGGCACCGTCCTAAGCCAAATAAATTACACTTTAAAATGAATTACCCTACCGATTTCCTATGAACTTTAAGAGGACTGAGGCATCCAGGAACTCCTTCATGAAGTAATTCAACTTTTGAACGGCTAAGAAATATTTTTAACTTGTTCCAATATGCCTTATAAAAAACACTTATGCTGATCTGTGACAGTTGCATGATTCGGTCCAATGGGGCAAGTTACAGTGTTAAAACCCAATAACATAGGCTGTACAGTGAAAGTAAAATCACCATACGTAGGTGCTTTAACTTGAATAACAAATTGTGAAATATAATAGAGATTGAAATGTTGATTGTATGTGATAAATGTAAGAGTACTACGTCTGTCTGTACTATCCTATATGTTTTGTGTACTGCATATTTTTGAATAGCCCCATCATCATTTATTGGGATTACTGGTTTTTAGAGAGACAGTCAAAGCAAAAACATTTCATTATTTAGAGCTATATTTCTTGAGGCTATTGGATAGAATTTGAAGGAATTGAAATAAAAGTCAGTGATAAGGATTTTTTGTTTTAAACATGTTCAGAACACCCAAAACATGGATAGCATGCTCAGCCTAAAGGAATTTACCTGTGCTTCACTGACGCAAGATTCATTATATTCTTTTCTTAAAAGAATTCTGTTGAAAAATTATGTTATGGTAATTGTTGCTGATTTTGGGAGTCAAATGTCAGCTTTCAGGGAAGCAGCGTAATGTATTGGTTTTGATTTAGTCTTATTACTATTGTTATTATTAAGGTAGCAATATAACACTTGGAGTTTGGAGATTAAGTCCATGCTAAGATCAGCCAAGTGGACCATGAAATGGTAGGAAACGTATGTTATTTTTTAAAGTGAAAAGATTTAAAATATTACAATAAAAAAAAAAGATATACAATAAATGGCAAGAGCAGAGTAGCACAGTAAAAAAATTATTATATTTACATTTTTATGCTGCAGATGCCAGGTGTTACCTTCCTGTATTGAAGGCGTACATTTGGGAGAACTATATGCTTTTTCAAGAACTTGATATTATTCTAATGTTCATAGTGTTGTAAATAAGAGTTTTAAAGTTCTGAGACCATTTCTCTATTTGATAGAGTACTGAATGATCCAGCTGTGTGTTAATATGTGAAAGTCAGATCCCAACTGTTAGTCAAAGCTACATGTTTACTATGGCCTTTGCAAAATGGGAACTCTATTAGAGATAGAGAATGTTTTTGTTCTGACTGTGTCTAGAGTGTTTCAGTGCTGGGTTTCTTTATTGGTTTGTTTGGGTTTTTTTAAGTTGTTAAAGAAATGCACATTCTTTTCATTTTCCATGGTATGCTGGGAATTAGTTTGAGTGTGGATGATGAAGAAACACAGTGATGTTGAATCAACTGGCTCAAGTAATAGTGCAATGTCTGATGCTTCAAGAATTATAAGCTTTGAATCATATTTTATTAGCACAACCTTGCTAGCTACTTAGAAATAGATTTTATCTTTTTAGAACTGATACTGTAGAGGTCCGTAATAATATTTACATGAAGCAAGGATAGGTCTATTAATAATTTACACACCTTTCTTTCGTTTGTACAATTTTGTACTATATATTTACATGTAAAAGTGTAGAGTCTTCATTAATAAATATCAATTATACTGTTTTAGTTTAATTTTAACTATTTGTTACAAGATGAAAATTTTTTAAATAGGTGAAGGTGATAACTCCCCTATAGAGGAATGTCAAAGTGTCAAACACTACTGAGTTTCATAAATTGTATAATTATTTCAAAAAGAAATGAGCTGTCTTCATACATAAGAAACTAATATGCTGTAAGCCTTCTGTACAAAAAAATGTGTTTTATTGTGTTTGATTTGGTTTTGTTCTTTTGCAGTATGACTCGTTTTTATATAATATACAACCACAACTAAATCTTTTGCCAAATGCATGATTGCCTTTTACTTTTCTAACACATGGTGTAAGAAGCAAAACTCTTTCATTTTTGCATGGAAATAACCTGGGAAGGAAAGCCACTTCTGTTTTTTTAAATCAGCAACAAGGATGAGGTAGGTGTCACATACTGATCAGATAGTTGGAGATTTTTCTGTTTCACGTAATTGTGTAAATTTGACTGGGACCTTCAGTTTCAAATCGTTGTCAAGAAAAACTAACTAATGTATCATCTGCTTTAAAATGCAAGGTTCTTAATTAAAGTTTATATAGATAGACATATTTGTTGTTTCTTTATATTTCAGAAAAATTGATATTGCTATTATTTGATACTGATGAATATTGAACTGGTTTTTTAGTTACTTTTTATCTTTTTTTTTTTTCAAATGAGTAGAGCAGGACTGTGCTTTGTCCTTTTTATGAATGAAAAGTAAATGACAATTAAATAAATGTATTAATGTTACTCAAAGTATTATAATTGTCTTTTGAATTGGAGGTTTCTAATTCCATAGCAGTGATGTGGTCATCTGTGATAGTAAAGTTGTGGACAGAATGAAATCCCACGTATCCCTGCTCTACCTTCTTGAGACTATTGCTGGAGTTTAAGAGCTTTTCTGGCTGTTTTGCTTTGATTATAGGTGATACAAAGATTTTCCTAAAAGCAATAACAGAGAGCATCCTGAGAGCTTTCAGGCATTTTTGTAAGCAAGAGATAACTAAGTAGAGTAGTTTTTCAGGTAACATTTTGTATTCCAGTAGATATATGTCATGATTTAACCCCAGCCAGCAACTAAGCCCCCCACAGCTGTTCACTCACTGTGTGATGATGAGTGGAGAGAAAATCAGAAAAGTGAAAAAACTCATGGATTGAGATAAAGACATTTTAATAGGAAAAGGAAAATTTATGCACAAATGCAAAGCAAAACAAGGGATTCATTCACTGCTTCCCATGGGTGGGCAGGTATTCAGCCATTCCCAGGAAAGCAGGGATCCGTCACTGGTAGCGGTGACTGGGGAAGACAAACACCATCACTCCAAATGTTCCCCACTTCCTTCATCTTCCCCCAGCTCTACATGCTGAGGATGGTGTTGTATGGTCTGGGATATTCCTTTGGTCAGTTTGGGGTCAGGTGTCCTGGCTGTCCCTTCCCAACTCCTTCTGCACCCTTCTCCATTTCTTCCAGAGATGATCTCTTTGTCTTTTAACTTTTCTACCACTAATTCCTTTTGCTTTGCCATTTTAAAATTCTTCTTATTTCCAAAAGCAGAAGAAAGGAGAGAAGGCACAAAAGTCCTCATGAATGGAAAATAAAAAATTATTTTCATATCTCAAAGAGAAATAGCACCATCTTTTCTTTTCTTGCCAGGCTAACATATTCATCTTTTACATCAATGCCAATTAACCAAGTCTCTCCTGAAAGTACCTCCTTCACCTTAGTTGGTCTTGACTCTGGTTTAGTCTCTTGATTAATATGGATGACACTGGAAGTTATGCCAATTTTTATTCTCCAAAACACTTAAAAAGCTGATGATTTAGGTGCTAACCTCAACAGGGAGCCCCCATTGAGCACTGGTGAATGGATTCTTCTGGTCTCTATTTAAAGAACCTAATTGTGTCTTTAACACCTGACACCTTTGGTCTTTACTGTGTTGTCAGAGCCACACGCTGTCTGCTTCACAAAAAGGTATGACATAATTTCTTTCTCTCAAAGCAGGCAGCAGACTTGACAATCTGTAATATAATCTGCTGGCAAAAAGGCAAATCCAAACAGAGAATACAAAGATGGTTACTAGGCATCATCCCCTCCTCATGGCTGTCACGGTGCAGCTATTTACCTATGTGACCTCCATCCTTCAGTTATTTGATACCTGCAGAAAGCAGCAGCAGAGGTGTTTCCATGGCATTGAGACAGTCCAGCTCCAGGCAAATTTAGATCCTCTTTGGTGGCATGCAGCTCTGAGTGGGCACATGCCATAGGGGTGAATGGCACCAGGGGTCATTACCTGACTGCAGGCAGGTGTTAAATCCTTCAGGGAATACCCAGATAGTGTGGCTCCAGGGCAGTTGAGGGCACAAAGGCAAGCAGAGCAGTTGTCCTCAGAGTGCAAAGCCTCTGGCAAGACATGGAAACAGTGCCCTGGCCTCAGAAACGATGCATTTAGCACAAGCCACTGAATTCTCCTTGTACCTCAGTGGGAGGATAGAAGCAAGTATCTTCCAGCATTAAGGTTCATATGATGTAAACAGGGAGTATTTCAACATCCAGTGAGCCCTGGAGCAAAAAGCCTTTGGGAGTGCACAGCAGTGGCAGCTCGGACCCACATGCCAATGACTGCAGTAGCTGCACATTGACATTCATTTCTGATTCTCACAGGGAGAAACACATAAAAAGTACCAAATTCCCAGAGGCACTAAATGCAGAGAATTCATCCCATCCAAACACCTCTCTATGAAAAGCTGCCCTGCAGTTGTCTGCAGCATGGTAGGACTCAGCAGACATGATAGATGAATTGGACTGGTGGAGCCAAATGGTGCTTCCAAGCTGCTAAAATCTTGTACTACCCACACCAGGGCTGTTCTATACAAACCACTCATTAGGCACTGTCCCTGGCCAGCGCTTCACCGAGGATTGGTTTTCAGGTGGCACAGCCCTGAGCCATGCCAGAGTACCTGGCAAACACTTGGCAGTGGAGGAGTCTGTGTCCCAGGGCTGGCACTACCAGCTGCAGGTTGGGTTGTTAGTTTTCAGTTCAAAATCTTCAGCATTACCGTAGGTTCCACAAAAACTCAGACCTTATCACTAATTTATCTTATCTGTGATTCAGAATGGAGCAGAGAAGCACACACAGCTTTAGGGCAAGAGTCTCTGTGATGAGGCTTTTGCTGATCCACCTTTTGCACCTCAACATTAAACTACTATTATTTGTCTTGTGAGCCTATGATAAGCCAATAATATTCATGAAGTCATATGTTGTTTTCTCTGCCTAGGAGGTTTTTAGCTATAGATACTGAGAAATAATCATCAGTCAGATCCTGTGACAGCACTGAAGCAGTTAATTATGGATCCTTATTTAACTGTACTCTGACAGAATAATGCATATTAGACTCCCTATGGATCTACCTGCAGCTCAAAGAGCTACTGCTAATCAGCCATTTCTCCATGATGCTTCTCTGAGCCTGCTCTGACAGAGCACTGAAGTACCACTGCAGGCCTCCGACACGTGGCAAAGCCAAGATGACATCTCTGGCATCAAATCACAGGACCCTTTGCCAGCTTCAGTACCTGATTTATCTCCAGTAAAAACTGTGTCTTGGAATGATACAAAAGGGTCTGCAGGGGGTGGGTGTGTTTATCTATGTGAGCCTGGTGCAAGTAGGTTAAAGCATGCACTGGGATTGTAACATAATCTGACAAAAAAAAGCCCCAAACAACAAAGATGAGCTGTGCAGTTTTTGTGGCAGCTTTTATACAGACAGGTTAAACTTTATGCTCCAAAAGCCAAGAAAGTGCACACTTGATGCCACTGGGTTCTACTCGGCACAGGTTTCTATCATCAACCTACAGCACTGACTTCTGTGATGCTGCAGAGGTGATGGTTTAGACGTACAGGGGAAAAGAGGGCAAAATAATTCTGTTTAAGTAAGGGAGAAACCTATAATTCAAACTCTCAAGACTGAGCCAAACATGTGCTACTACAAATGACCTAGAAAACAGCATTAATTTTCACTGTTGGTAACTGTGTGTTGGTATACAACAAAAGAACCCAGTCCTTTTGGGTTTATTGATGCCAGAAAATAGGAAAACAGGATTTTTTTAAATACAGGAACAGCACAATCTCTGGCTTTGTCTTTTTCTAATCAGTACTGAGCAAGGTAGAAGCCTTTATTCTATAAGGCATATGGGGTCACAGTGGGCATGAACTTAGTCAACATTGTTTATTTCCCTACTTGGCATCTTTAAGGATGTCCTTGCTGCAATTTGATAACCTGGTGGCTTCTGGACACTACTCTCCTAACACTCAGCCTTTCAGCAAACATAAACTAAAATTGATATTTCCATGATCAAAATACTTAGCTTCTCTTTCTTTCTCTCTCTCTCTCCCCCCTGTTCTTCCTTCCCCTTTTCCATTCTTCTCTTCCTTTTCTCAAAAAAAAAAAAACTGAATAGGAACTTGAACACTGGTAATAAAAAGCCATCAGCAGGGAATATCATCCCTGGTCAAGCTCTGAAGCAAGGAAAACTCCCTTAATGTCTATCCAGGTGTTCAAGAGATTTTGCAAGCACTCAGTTTCACAGACAGTTCTGGTAAAACAAAGAGGTAGGTGAAACCAGCATGATTTTTACTCTGTCAAGCACTGCATAGGCTTCTTCCCAAAGCTCTGAATCAGATTTGGAGGATCAGGGATATATCCCAGTGATTTAAAAAGACTTGACATCAGTGTCATGGGCATATTAAAGAATTTGAAGTCACATGCTCTGAAAGCTAAGCAAAAACATACATGTTGTGCATTGCCCAATGACCAATATGCAATTTCTAATCTAGTTTCATCATGAACATGGAAGATACTTGGATGCCAGCATTTATTCTAACATACAGCAGAGGAGGGCAGAGGTAGAATATACCTTAGTTTGGTTTTGAGTTGAGTGAGAGAGTATTTTCATCAATAAAGGATTTACGTACCGTGGCCAAGTTATTGCACCCCAGCTCAAGCACCTCTTTTACCAGCACTGGGAGGCAGCCAGACACTCTTCAGTGAGCCCTTCAGACTTGAGACAGGCTGATCACCCTCAGCTCTGCTCATGGCAGGCAGAGGTCACCTTAGCTGTGCTCACTGCTGAAGCTAGGTGGGAACACCTGGGTGGCTGACTACACCCCTAGGGCTATAAAGGGAACTGAAGGAGACTATGTGCCCTCAGGAAGGCAGCTAACGTGTATGTTTTGGTGTTTTCTTTTTTTTTGTTTTTTGGGGGGTTTTTTGTTTTGTTTTTTTGTTGTTGTTTTTTTTTCCTTCTTCGACGTCTTGAAATGCTGGAAAACTTGGTATTAGCAAAAAACTTGAATCTTATTATACCAAAAGTACAATCCTGGGGGATGTCTGCTCAAGAGAAATTGGGTTTGTACCATCCTAGCACAGATGAAACTCAGGGCGACTGAAATGAAGGAATTACTACTATGAAATATGCCACTGGAGAAATAACAAGCAGGGAAGTAAAAAGGTTCTTTCTAATGATAGCATTAAAAAAATCAAATTCTTGCTGGCAGTATTAGCTTCTCAGAAATTAATGAACTAGAACCTACTGTGAGAATAATTGTATATAAACTATTATAATGTTGATGTTATGCTAAAAGCTGTGATGTCTGTTAAGAATTAATATACAAAATCAAATCCAGGGAAGTCAACTCTATTTCTGACCTTTACAAGTCAGTCAGTTGGAAGTAAACACAGGATGAAAAAAAAAAATCTCATGAGAGAGAGCATTTGTGAAAATACAATGTGCGTTCTTGCATTTAGAAGATCCTTTTCTAAAATGACAAATATGAGCATTATTTAAAGCATTTCCCTTTCCATGTTTATTTGTAGAAAGTAGTGGTGTCTTTTCTGACTTCCATATTCCTGATTTACAAACTAATAATTTTTCACTGGCCTAGTGTTCTCTGATGACTTTTTGGGATAAAGATGATAAATAAATAAAATCTTTTTGCAGCTTTTCATCCCGTGAGTAGATACTGACAGGACCTGTAAGTTAATTGTGTATCCAAACTGATGAAAGAACTGTGTAAAGGGATTAAACAGTAGCTGTATCAAATATATAATCACCTTGCTTCTCTCTGGTATAACTGCCAGCAAAATCTAGATAAAGCAAGTGTACACTTCATTAAGGACACACAAAACAGCATCATGTGGATTTTTGTTGATACCCATTTACAATATCCATCTATTTGATTTTATTTCCTTTGAAAAATAACAAGCCTCCATTAATTTCCTTTGCAAAGTGTGTGTGCTCAACCGGAAATAAACAGTAATTCATACTTTAGAAAAAGGAAAATAAGTAAAACATGTAGAATGAAGATGTTTTTAAAAAATCCTTCAATTATGGATGTTAATGTTTCTGTCCATTAAGCATCAAAAAGTAATATTCTGTAATGGGTGTATTACAATTACTTCTCATTATAAGCTAGTGATTGCCAGATGTTAATAAACTATTTCTAAATGCTTATCATTAGGTATAATAATGACTTAGCTCACAGTGTTTCATGCTTGTGTGCCTGTAAAACACAGCATGGAGAGCAATGGCTATATACCCTTTAAACAATAAAGCTTGATCATAGAATCATAGAATGGCTTGGATTGGAAGTGACCTTAAAGATCATCGAGTTCCAACCCCCCTTCATGGGCAGAGACACTTTCCACTAGACCAGGTGGTTTCTACCAGTCAGTAAGAGGAAAAACCTTCACTTTAGCCCAGGGTAGTGTAAAGAGCTTTCATGGGAGCCTTTCCATCATGTTCTGTGATCAATGTTGCACCTACAGGTAGATTAATTTCTTGGCTAAACTTCCATCCACTATTTATTTAGTCAATGTCTGTATGCTGGATCAACTGTCAAAAAGATCAACATTTATAACGATTGGGCTGAAGGGGGAAAAAATTTAAACAGCACATTTTTATACTCTATTCATCATGTTATCTATTAAAAAAGACCTTCCCAGAAGGACAATAAAAGACCTGATCCTGCCTGAAGGCATTTGTGGCAGGTGCTGACTATAATGACAGCAGACTGGGGGCTGAGATTGTTTCTGGAGGATACATACAGCAGAGAATTGCTTTCCTCCCTAAAATGTTTATTTTCAAAATGTTGTGCTTTCTTTATGAATCTCCTTCCTTCCCCTCCCCCCCCACCTCTTTTTTTATTGTACTGTCCCAGTCTGTGCACCCCAAACACTTCCTGGGTAACTTCCAAAGTCACAAAGGAGCTCCTAAGTTTTCATTTTTGCCATGCGGCACTCCTTGACAAAATGTATACACAGGAGATGCCTTGAATCCAGCTTCTCTCCCATAATGTGTGTCTGGGGAGTTCATTTGTCAAACCCTAATTTATTTAACATCACAATGAACTCAGTAGAGCTGGCTTTCCTTCCAGCTTGATTAAATCTACCCAAGAGCCAAGGGAGTTGTGATCCCAGCTGACATCTCACAGAGCCTCACCTGCAAGGCTGGGGAAGCCTTTGCCCTCCTGGCCACAGCTGAGACTTTCTGATAATTCTTCTGTACCTGCCTGGGTACACTTCTGTAGGAAGGGAGCAGTTACAGCTGCACAACAGGGAACAAGACAAAACGGAAGCATCAAGGTGCTCTTGTTACTGGGAGAGAATGGGGCTTGTTTGGCATCTGTTTGTACAGGGAATGACAGGCAAAGCTTTCTGGGAAAGATAATCTCTTATGCTGGGAACTCTTCCTTGTGGGCAGCAGCGGTAAGCAGGTTCACTCCATTGGGCTGTGCCAGTAATATAGACTGAAAGAGAGCTCTGTGTTTTCAGCACAAGGAGAAATAAGCACTAGGGCCTGCTTTCTCCTCCACTAAAGCTGCTACCCCCACAACATACACACTAGAGACAGCACTGCACATCCACAGGTACACTGACTTCAGGGAACAGCTTCCATCAGCTTGAGCTCTCCTTACCTTGGGAAGCTCAGTGCCTTTCAGCTGTGCTCGGAGATCTTCAGTTTACTCATATGTGACTCCTGAGATTTTGCAGCTACACATTTTTATGGAAACCATTCAAGCACATATGGAAAATCTAATTTTCAGTATCATTTTGATTGGCTTGCAATGTCTTAAAACAGCGGAGTAAGTAAGTTTTCAGCTGGAATAATTTCTTAAACCACTACATTCATTTCAATACTGTATTTTCTCTTTACTCCTTTCCTGCTGTGTAAAGTTTCTCTCCCTATTCTTTCTTTGGATCAAGTGCAACTGTCTGAGCTTAGAACATATGCTAAAGACCTGAACAACGTGACTGACTTGTTTAAATCCAGTCCTCAAAGCCTAAAACTCCCAAGTATAAGAATATCATTCTTCTTCCAAAGAAACACAGGAAAGTCCAGCAAAATGTGGAAGCAGCTCCCTGTGGTTGTCCCCTTTGCACAGCATGCTGGTGTTTACTCAGGGCTGCTCAGGTTTCCATGTCCATCTGGAAAGATGGGCAGGGGCTTCTGAGCAACAGCTCTGGCCACTAAATGTCAAGATGCCCCAAATACCACCCCCAGAAATAGCTGGAAATGGGAGGAATGCATGATTTTTCCTATCACTGAGTTGGCCAATGTCCCCCCCAAGTCTGTCACAAGGGCAAATATATTCAGTGGATTCTTCTTCTTTGACTGCTCTGAGTTTCAGATCACAGCTTCAGCTCCCTGGGGGACTCAGCAGGGCGCTGACCACTGCTGTTGTTGAGAGGACTTGCAGTAGTGATGAACATCAGCTTTCCCCCTTGGAAAGGCAGCAGCAGCACCAGGAGGGAGGCCAATGGATGCTCACAGCACAGAGGAGGCAGTGAGTCAGGAGACGCTGCCTTCAGGCACTGCTGGGCTGCCCTGGGCAGGCTGACGCTGCCCAGATGCGGCTGCTCCCCTCCCGTGAGGCACAGAGGGTGCCCTGCCCCGGCCCAGGTGAAGGGTCTCTGTCTTTCTCCTCTGTCCTTCCTATAATTTCCCCTATACTGAAATTCCCTACTACTTAACTGAATGTGCAGGGGTCCAGACAAGGGATGGATGGGAAAAAGCCTTCCCAGCTGAGAAAGGACTGCTAGCAGCCAAAGTCCTTGCAAAGAGGCAGTGCTTTCCCCAGCCAAAACAGCTTGCTTCTCTCTAGCTAGGCAGGCACATCCTTTGCAGCTCCATGCGGGGTCCCATGAGCTGAAAGCCAACTTTTCCAGCTGTGACACAGTGAGGACCCAGGAGTCTGAGCTTGAAAAAGACCTCAAAGTGGCTCATTAACTTGTGGGATGACGTCAGCAAACCCTGTTTATTCTTAATGAGAGAAATCAGACACCTACCGACTGAAGGAACAGCTAAGCAATGCTTTTTTGAAGATAGCAGTGGCGCCTAACTGGTGGGATCAGGCACCTACATACCTTTGAGGTACTTGGCCAAGGAGATTACGGTCACACAGGAAGTCTATGGCAGAGCCAAGAACTGATCCAACTTTCAAATTACTAAACCACAAGATTATCATTCTTCCATGTATTAAATTATTAATTCTGATGCTTGTCAGGAAGCCTGAGGCATAGGACGGGTGCTTATTAATTGGAGCCAGACACATAAACATGCACATTGATTTATGTATTCATATATTTAAAACTGGATGAAAGAACTATCTGGTATCTCATTTTGGATCTTACTTTAGTCGCTCACCTCCTGGTTTGCATAGAGTTGAGGATGCGCTGGAAAACAACCAGTTCTCTCCCATATATGGAACATTTGCTCATGGGTCTATACATGCTGTAGGATTCATTGGAAGTTGGGAAGTTTGACTTCACCAAGTATCATGCCAGTCTGTCTTTCAGATTTAGACATTGTTGTAATATGCTCCTGGCCAGGGCTTTTTTCTCCATGAAGCCAATGTGGCAACAATATACTTTCTCTAGTCTGGGTTTAGTTCAACTGCTTATAATCCCTGCAGTTCTTTCACTATTTTTTATTCCCTTAAAAAACCAAAATAAAAAATATCTAGGGAAGATGGAGAATGGTGACACTGACAAGGTCTATACACTGAACTGGGATGCCTACATAGAGAAATGTCTCCATCTCCTCCTTCAGAGTCAGGGGATGAGGGTAACACCTCTGGGGGTGACTCAGACAGGAGCCTTGGATATAGGCTCTGACTTGCCCGCTGGGGGAGACTCTCTGTCTGCACTGACTATCAAGGGAGGCCAGGGAGGCAAGGCTGGCAAATACAGGCATTTAAGCATTCAAATATATGTGCTTTTAATACATTCCTCACACCCTGCACACCTCCTACTTATGCTTGAGGTACAGTGCTGGGGACTGTGGAAATACTGGACTTCCATTAGATATTGTACTCTGAGCTGATATGCAGGTAGAGGGGGATAAGCCAGCAAGATTAAACTTACCAGTGATTATGTTCTTTTGAAAAGCAAGAAGTATGTTCCAGTTCGGGTCTCAAGAAAAAGAGGACAGTCAAGGTCTTTGTAGCATCTAACCAGAGCCTCCCAGCCAACTGCCAGCAAGAGAACAGAACACCAGCCACATGCTGGGCAGGGAAGGGTGGTGGCAGTGGGAGCATTGCTGGGGCAGAAAGTTTTAAGGAAAGCAAAGCTCAGGAGTGTGAGACCAGAGCTGAATTTATAGCATAGACTACAGGGACTGTAAACCTCTGCCAGCAGCAGCTCACTGTGTCAGAATCCACTCCATAGCACATCCTAACGAGCAACCAGGACTTGTATGTGGTCTCTAGGTAACATCCGTCACTGATCTTAAAACATCCAGGGGCAACATATTTTGGGGTTAAGTTGTATTTTCATCAGATTATAGTAATCAGATAAGTAAGTTTTGTAAACCAGTTTGGTGACTTTTAACTTCTACAACTTGGTAACCAGCTATGTCTCTGGATATTTGTCATCAGTGTTTTACAGCAATATCTGAGAACTTCACCATGTGTATTGGATTTCAACCTGCAACAACTAGGTAATTCAAGGAATTAGAATTAATATTCCTCATAGATAAGGGCCTGAAAGACTTAAATAAAAGTATGGGTGTTATTACTAAAAGTTGGAGATAGTCTGTTGTTTTTCCCTGCAGAGAAGGATAAGAAAAGTACCTCTTATACACAGATAGCATAGAATATCTCTTCCTTCTGCAGCTGGCCAACAAAATGCAACAGGCTCGTGCTTCAGCAGCTGGGCTATTTGAATCACACTGTGTGCTTTAGCATGGCAAACACAAGTGTGTTATGTGGAAGGAATGAATAATGGGTAAATACAGCAACAAGTAGCATCAAATAGTGACTGAGGAAAATGCATTTAATCAGCTTTCACATTCAAAACTAGTGCAGTCTTGCCTTTTTTGTGTCTGTCTGTCTTTCTGGAGTTTGTATTAAATACAGCTACAGTCACACAATAGTTCTTTTGGTCTCAATAGAATTTACTGGGCACTTGGCCCTTCTGAAATTTAAGCTGCTTGCACAGCATCCTAGCTTTTGGTTTCTCTTCTAGACATATCTTCACCTAGCTGTTCTGTGATACTGGTGGGTATTTTCAGTTACCAGGTCTGCATATACATACTAAATCTTGATTTTGGGTATCTGTTCAGACACTTTTGGGTGCCAGCTAACCACTCTACAACCATCACTTTTGCAGAAGTTTCTAGGGGAGATCTTTGGAAAGGTGAGAAGGGAAAGGGCTTGGATTTGGGAACTTTTTTTTGAAGGAGAGCAGCACAGCTATTGGAGAAAAACCTGGAGATTAATTTTGGGAACAAGATGTTCACAAGAGCCAGGGTGGAGAGAAGCATTAGGTTGTGGCACTGGTTTAGGATTTACCAGTAAAACTGGGACAGGAGGAAGTTAAGGTAGTGGAAAAGCAGAAAATGGCTATCAGAGAAGGGTATGGGCAAAGCTTTCCTTTTTGGAGAAATTTTAACATTCTTCAGAACCTTGAAAATTGAAATACACCTTCCCTCTAATTGATAATGAAATAATTGTATTCTAGGAGATCCTAATCTTTAACCAATTCAACCAATTCATCCAGTTCATCAACCAGTGTGCCCCTCAGGTTGTCCATGGCTCAGCCAAGATGTTTTAGCCAGGCCCATACACACTGATGCAGAAAAGCCCATCATTCCCACTACCCCCCAGGCTGGTCAGACATAAACCAGGTTTGGTCTGAGAGCTCTCCTCACAGCTGCCTCTTAGTATGAGCACAATGCCATGCTACCACAGCCCTGTAGCCCTGGCCTGTGCCTTCATGTTGGGTCAATGGGGACAGCAAAGGTCATACTTGCCTTCCTGCTGGGTGGTCATACCTTCCATGTCCTGGTGCTGTGATGGTTCCTTCCAGAAAAGTCATTCCCAATGCTCAATGACTACAGACTTGTTTGTAAATACCCTCCCCATTTCCTGATCTACTTGTAAAGTCCTTTGGGTTTTGTATGTAATTTGTTGGTTTTTTCTTTCCTTCCTCCATTTCTTTTCTTTCCTATAAGCACCAGCTCCCTGTGTTTATCCTTGCTTGGCTGCTGCCCAAAATGCTGCCGTCAAAACACATCTGTAGAATAAGTGGTGAGTTTTTTAAAGGAATGTAAACAGCCAATAAATTGTTATGGGTTTTGCCCACAGAAGCCATGCAACTTTGATTGTTGGTACTTGTTTTATTTAATTTGTTGTTGGAAATGTCTTGGGTTAGTTTTTTGTCAGATAACTTCTGTGAACCCCACAGAATGAGTATGAAAATGCAAGAGGTAGTTTTGGGTTACTTTGGGCAAGACTTCAGGGCTGCTGAGAAAGTCCTAAAGGCAGCAAACAGGTCAAGGCAGGCTGATCTCTGCTCCTGACTTCATTATATGTGCCCACAAAAGTGTCACAGCAGATTCAGGCATGTGGATCAACTAAGAAATCTTGTGGTTTCTTCCACATGGATTTCCATAAACTTGGGGCAATCTACTGTCCCTAGTACATTAGAATTACTGAGAGAGAGAGCAGGTTGCCTACCCAAAGAGTGAAAGAGAAAGGAAAAAAAATGCTTAACCCCTGCAAGTGGTGGCTACAACAAAAGGATGATTGCAGAAGGCAGGGAAAGGAAGCAAAAGGCACTGTAGGGAATTTGGCCACAATCTTCTCTCTAATGCAGAGGAGTCATTTGTTCAGCTGCAGCTGTCACAAATTCATTCAGATTCCAGAAATACAAAATGGCAAGTGTATAATCTCTTTCTGTGAGCATTAATATACACTGTGGCACAGTAGCAGGACTAAACCTTTGCGCTGGACTTGTGCCACAGGCTGGTCATACTCAATCACGTGATCATTGGATCTACAGCTGTAAATTATGAGTCACTGAAGCTGGAGAGTCAAAGAGAAGTGGCTGAAGGCCATTCACAGTGTGCCAGTGGCTTCAGAAAATGATTCATTAATCACAGTGGAGTGATTGCTCAGGCTGCACTTTGATGCCACGATAGCCCCTACCAGGCCCATGCTGAGATCCCTCCATATGGATATGGAGTATTCCACCCACCAGCTGTGGCCAGCAGCCTTCATGTGCTCCCTGTGGCATGTATTTGCTTGGCTAATTGAAAATTATTTTTACATGTGAATCAAATAAGAAGCATATCTGTGGGAAACTGCTCTCTTCCATCTCAATAATGCTGCTGGTAGTGCACAGATAATTTATGACTCTGGGGAGTGGGACAGCATGTGTCTTTTCTTAGAGACACTTAAGGTGGGACTGGGAATATTTGCACACAAAGAACACTAGATTAGAAAATTATGGTAAGAATCTTGATCTCCTTTAGCTGCAGCCATACTCTTCTAGGAGAAGAGCCAAATTCTTAAATTTCTGTTGACAAGCTGAGGAAATTCAGAAGTGTAATAGAGTGCTTTGGGTAATATGTTGAAATACAAGGGAAGTGGGGAAAAGACCATTTCAAAACATGCATGAAGGTCAAATTTTTGCCACCCCTTACTCTGCTATGCACTTCCTGTTTCTAACTGGATGCATACCAGCGGCACATGAAAAAAAGCACAGGCATTTGTGAGGCTTGTTCTCACTGCCATGCTATAGGGCTTTCTTCTCCACCTGACAAGAAATAATGGTGTGTTAGAAATATATTTGTTTCCAACCAAATATATTCCAACCAGTTGTTGACATAAAACTTTATTATTATTTTTCTTTTCCTAGTGCCTAAGGGCAAGACAGAGATTGCAACACATGAAGCAGACAGCTGTAACAGGCAGAAATAGATATCTGGCAGGAAGATCTAGACCACCTAAGTAAGACACTTAGATTTCCTATTTAAGGAAAGATTTCTGCCTTTAAACCTTGATCCAGAAAGCTTTATTCACCAAGCAGGGATCAGGACAGGGCAACCACCTGCTATGGTAGATGTAAGAGTACACCTAAATTTCTGTCACCCTTTGGCCCTGAAGCACCTACTTCGGGGCCATGCTCTGTTCCTCTGTCCATGGAATGGGGAGATCTTCAGGTTCATGACTGGGTTAATGTTCTGCTACAGGAGCAGAAGTTGGTGAGGTTGCTGGTGGTATCAGCTTCTTCCTCAGACAGGATCTGATCTGCAGCCTTGCTTAGAAAGCGTATCTGGATAATCTCTGTCTCCCAAGGGATTATAATGCCTGTTTTTAACCACTAGCTAGCAAAACATCCTCAAGAGGAGGCTCAGGGAGGGGAACTGTTCCCATGTTCCTGTCAGACCCCAGTCCCTGCTGACAGGAGCATAAGAGCAACAGGGCAGGAAAATCAAGCAATAAGCAGCCTGATCCCATAGGCAGGGTCCCAGGGCGGGGTGGAGTGAAACTGTTGTCCCTTAGCCACCCCCCAGCCATGGGGCAGGCAGTGGGACTCCTCTCAGAGGAATCTCCTTCCATCACCAACGAGCAGCCAGGCACCTAGATGGCTCCTTTCTGCAGGAGCTGCACCTGAAGGAAGTGGCAGCAAGAGTCCACTTCTCCTGGTCCACAGCACGAAATGCAATCAGACAGGGTAAAGGGTCACTCTTTGTATATGGCCAGTGCCAAGCCTATTTCGTACTACGGCAAGGAGCTCCCCAAGAGAGACCTGTGCTCTCCTCCACACCCAGCCAAACCCAGATTATTGAGAAATTTTCCATGTAACCAGAGAGTGCCTGCAGAGCTGCACAGCTGCACAATCTCTCCTGAGACGCATATTCACCCGGATCGGGTCGGACAGAGAGGCCAGGCCAGGACAGAGGTGAGTCTGACAAAGAGAGGCGGTCATCAGGTCTGTTTGTTCCTCAGGAAAACCAGTGCTGCCCTGGGATGGCCTCTGAATGTTTTCTGATCTCTGCTTGCAGATGGGCTAGCAGAAACATTTTTGGGGAGGGTGATGTAGCTTTTGTGGAATTTGTGGGGTCATGCACCATCCTGCTTTTCTCCCAGCTGAGGCAGAAGGGAGAAGCAAGTGGGGAGCAATGCACCCAGTCAGCTGAAGAAATGTTTTTCAGAATATCATCTGCTGCAGGGCCAGCATGGGGGCTTTGGGATGTGGCTGAGCAGGAGGAGGCTGGAGGTCAGGGTGCTTCCTGAGCATCCTTTTGTTTGAGCAGAGTGCTGGCCATCAGGGTGCTCTGTGCATCCCCTGTGCTGTCACAGGCACTGCACAGCTGCGCCATGAGCCACTGCACTGATGTTGCTCTCTGAAAACACATGCTTCAGCATTTAGGCTGCAAAGTATATCACAGCTATGCTTTCCCTGTCCAGCACTTTTCTGTCTCAATTCAAAGCCCTCTCTCAGCTGGTTGGTGTGCGTGCCTGATGCCCTAAACAGGAAGGGAGACCAATTAAGTGCTAATCTGCATGGAAAGATGTCAGAGAGGGTACAGGACCTGTAAAGAGGTCTGCCATCTCCTGCAGTGCATCAAGTGGTTAAAATAAAAAATTGAACACTGTGGATTTGGTGATCAGTTTAAACAGTAACAACAATCCAACAACTTCCCCTCTTGGGGTCCAACTCACCTGTAAATAGAAATACTCAGAAATAATCACTGATTTAAATAATCTGCACCTGGGTGTCACATCCTGATTCAGATTTGTCTCTGATGTCTTTTGAACTCAAGGGTCACTAATTTTCCCTGTAAAAAATTCAATAAGAATCCTACCAAAAATTATATCAAGCTCCATACAGACTAAAGTACGCAAGTTCATATATTCCCTTCAGGAGTGCCATTGCCTTACTCTTGCTTCCTTGCCCTGGTAGGGCTGGACCCTCAGGCAGTACAGCAATACAGTTCATACAGGTAAATGAAGACCTCCAGACATATTTACGAGGACCATCCATCTTACAAGGTTTTAAAATATTTTTAGCACTCAGTTTAGTTTACAATTGTTCATATGAAAAAATGTGCTATCCTCTAGTTTTTCTAAGCCATGCCTCATTTTCTTTATTGTGGTTTCAGGATCTGTGTATAATATGACACTTTTTACTGTGATTTATGACTTTAGGTGAACAATATGCTGTATGTGGTGTTAATTGCAGTGGATGGAATCCAGAGGCATTAAAATGCTCGTCTTCCCTCTGTGCTAATGAGCTTTGATTTCTAACCTGTCAGCAGGGATTACATATTAGAGCATCATGTTTGTGATTCTCCACAGCAGCTCAAGTGTCAACACTGTCATCCAAGCACCCTCCATTCCCTCCTCCCCAGCCTAGTTTTGACACAAGAGAAAAATTGATTCGTGCTGAGACTTGACTTTGGCAGTGTCTGAATGTACTAAGGATATAATGGAAATAAATACAGGAGCTCAGGAAAGGGTTCCAAAAGAGGAATTGGTCAGTTTGAGGAAAAAATACACCTTATAATGATACTCCATTCCCAAGAATAAGATATTATTTTCTTTGAAGTGATGGCATCATTCTGTCTATAGGTTTGATCAGGTGGTGAGAAATAGAGCTCCTAATACTTCATAATAATACTGAAACAGTTTTCTTCTTTGGATTTGTGGTAGCCCAACAATCTCCCCACTTGGGTTTCCCATTTCTCAAATAGGTCTAAATGATTCCTAGTTCTCTCAGGTAAGAATCAGATAATTTGTTAACATCCACAGAAGAGACATACTAGAGAAAGCTACGTAGTGTCTTTAAGAGATAGTCTGGATTTTCTTCTCAGTAATAAAAAAATTAGCTTTGACTTTTTCTTATCAATTTGGGCATTACCTCACAGAAGTCTATCTGATATTTGACAGTATTTCTATCAAATATTTCTATCAAACATGAAAACAAGTACATATATTCACTGAAAAGAAACTAAAAACCTAAATTAATATGCCAGTGTGCTAAGACTTAAAAAATTAAATGGTAAGACAAGATGTGTAGGAAAGAAAATGTAATAAATTAATGCAAATTCATCTGTCAACTGTTTCTTATGACATCCACTTGATATCATCAGATGCAATATGTTTTGCTGCGTATTTAACTGGAAAAACAGGAATTAAAAAATATTAATGACAAAGGCAGCTGCACCAGTGTTTCATCTGGTTCCTTATAGTGCAGTTGATACAAAACTTTAGGACTGCTAGGACTGTTTTTGTTTGGTTTTTAAAAATTATCTGGTTAATCCAGTACATCTTCCTCATTTTTTGAAAGCCTGAATGTTTGTGTTTCCTACGTTTTCATTTTTTTTACCTCTGTAGTTATAACGTGCTACTGACATAAGTTTTTTTATTTAATTGCCATGTTTGTTTGGAATTAAAACCAACCTGTCTGCACTTAATAATGCAAACAATTAAATATTCTCAGCAAGAGTCTCACTGTGCCAGCTGAGCGACCTCAGAAGATTTTTTTTTTTAAACTGCTTTATATGTTGCTTTTAATTACATTCCTTTCCCAAGCGATTATATCCTCATATAAGCCCCATTCCTGCAAGGTATCCTGGCACAGAAACAGAGAGTAAAAGGCAGAAGAGCACTGGTGAAGACTGCTGGGGAGAAAAGGCCTTTTGGTCAAAGCTAAGGGATGCCAGGAATGGTGTAAGCCTTGAAAATGCTTCTCTCTGGTGAAAATGCCAAAGGAAAAGTCAAATTGTTTTGGCGGTATGATGAAACAGTAGGCTCTAGCTACCCACCTAGACAACCTCTAGAAGGACCAGAAGAAGATATGAAATACAGGAAATTTCTTCCTTTTGGGAAAAAGTGTAGTGGGCCTGATGCTGGGCCCCCTGAATTCGTCTTTTTGGATCATAGGGTCAGAGCTCAACTGTTGCTTGAGGAGAGAGGTGTGAAGGTGGCCTGGTGATCCCAGGGAAGACTGCAGAGAGGAGCTGTGATGTCCAGGAAGAACACATCACCAGCTGCAAGGCTATGACTAGGAAAGAAAGCAAGGCTAGTAGGGAAGAGTCCATGCTGGTCACCCAAGTTTTTCCTTAGAAGGAATAAAATTGCTGTAACCAGGTCCCATTCCATGCCACGACTGTGTTGTATTTATGGACTTGGTTCAGCACAAAGAAATAGTTCAGCAGTTCTGGCATCAAATGTGTCTGGTTTTAGTGGTCCCCCCACAGGCCTTGATCTCTGTGTTTTAGGAACAGCAGCTGGCTGTAGTGGTTTGGTGCACAAAAAAACCTTTCAGGTTACAAGATTCGGGAGAGACACAGCTATAGCTGACAGCTGGCAATGCTGACTCATCACCAGATAACACAGATGATCAGCTTCTGCTATCCTACTGACTGGAGCCAAGAAACCAAGCATGGACAGCGCCAAAACTTTAGAGTTAGGTGGGACTATCCCAGTTTATTCACATCTACAGACATACATAAGCCAAACCCCTTCAGCCTGTTTGCTCCACTAGTCTTCATTTTTCAAGTGCAGACTGTAGATTGATACTCCCTTGGTAACAAAATTGCATCTTTGTATTAGAAATTGTTTTAATTTTAGCAATTCCTTTTTGTTCTATTTTCTAAAATGAAAATGATTCTGTTAGCTCTATTTGGTGTATGGACAGCATGGTAGGTCCAAGCATGATGAAATTTAATGAAATAAAAACAAGGTTTATGTTTTCAGATTTTTTTTTCCCGAGTAATCAGGAATAGGCAGCATTATGTGGTAGAGAGTTGTTTACATTTTAATGTAAGTTGCAATTCTGACATGATTGCATGATTCTGGGAGGCCAGGCAAAGGCAGTTGACTATTAAAATTATTATTTTTTAAAGAAGTATACTATTTGTAAACTTTCTCACCATTCCTGCCTCCCAGTTGGAGTTTCTACTTATTCACCTAGACCTTAGTAACTGAAAGAGTTAATTTCACATTCTGCAAAATGCAGTAGTGAAATCAGGATCAGCCTTGCATTAGGAAAGCATGATTAGCTCCCTGGTAATGATGACCCTTAAGTCCTTAACGTAGTTATTGATTTTCAAAATACAATCACCCTTCTGTAACAGTAACCTACATTTTTATGTCAAGGTTAATGACATTATGTTGACTGTATTCAAGTGTGTATGGTTCAGATGAACACAGCTTATCAAGCAATCCAGATTGCTCCCAAGTGTCGCCTCTTTATTTAACAGCTAGCAGTCATAATTGATTTTTTTGTCGTATTTTTAAAGCAAAGCCTCCTCATGAGCACTAATGATCTTGGCTAAAAGTGGATATGAGACAACACAAGGAAGGAAATTATGCAGATTTTAATTCTGTCTTTCTTAAATTCCTCCTTTGACTTTTAACAGATGAAAAGTAGTTTTTACCAGGTGAGATGGTGTTGCCTGTATGGAAATAATTCTTGGAGGACCTCCTTGGCATAATTTGTCCACTTCTTAATCAAGTTTTTCAAGGGGTACAGCCAGTGTTGTGATCTCTGTCTCAGGTTTAGTGTCTGGAAGGTAAAAAAGAAACCAAAATGAGCTGTATTTTCTCCTTCTGCAGTAGTTTTTTCCCCACTCAGTGGTTCAGTGAAGAGACAGATGTTTGGCAGCTTTTGATTTCTTCAAGGACTCAGTTCCTCTGCTAGAGGAAAGATTAACAAAAGCAACTGCAGAGCTGCTGTACATTATTAGAAATGCGGACACAAATTCCTTTTCTGCTAGTGGCTTACCCTGAGAAAGGCAGTAGCACATGAATCTAAATGTGTCCACTGGATCCTCTGTCCAATCCAGTTCTGAAAGCTGAGACAACTGCATATCTTTATCCAAAGATACAGGAGAGCTCAGGTCCTCATTCTGGGGTGGCATGGGAGGACCAAGGCAATTTTTCTAACAAAAGCTCTTGCTGGAGGAGTGAACACCAATAAACAGAAGAGACTTATCTTTATGATTTTTTTTTTTACAGAAAGAATATAAAGTCTGTCTTTTCCATGTGTGTCACCGCAATATGAGCACGAGAAGGCATTACTATTTCTTTGTCACAATACACTAAAGCATCTTTAAAACAAGAGTTTTATGAGTTGACATAGGTGAAAATCATAGCTGTTTATGTATCTATATTATGCAATAGTTGAATATATGTACCTGCAAAAAAGTATGCTTTCTATCTGGCTTCCCTATTCCTTTTACCCTTCCCCATTGCTATTAGTTACATGTGCTGTATGCAATAATAAGAGGAGAAAAATAGCTAAGTTGTTGCAAAACCCAGCAGGTTTGTGACGCTGTGAACTCAATAATGAAGACAACAGAAGGGTACTAATATTGCACAGAAGCAGCAGAATCGAGAAAAAAGTAAATCCATGATAAACAATTCAAATGCGAAGTTTAGTTTCTGTGTTGAATTGTGTATTTACCATACATTAATGCATAAAGAGCCAAAACAGGGAAAAGCAGGTCCCCCTGCATCCACTTGTATGTGAATTATTTTTGTGCTGAATATGGACATCTTTTAGCCACATAAAAAGAATTGGGATGGGAGATATTATGTTTATAGCTTTTGCACTGTGCAGTAGTCAAGATTTTTAATTTTCTTCATTTGACTATGATTCCCAGACTGAAAAAAATTCCCCTTGTAAATAATTCAGGTTCTTTTCCTGTGACTGCAACAGAAACCTGCTTTTATACCTGCCAACAATTATGTGTACAGCATGGTATGCAAAAGAGCGTCCAAATTAAAAGATTTATTAAAATTTTTGCAATGAGATGCTATGCGCACATTTTCTTTGTTGCAAATGTCCTTCCATAACTCCACTTTGAAGACACTTTTCTTCCAACACAAGTAATTCATCAACCTACACAACAGACACTAACTGGCACTCTGCTCCTGCTTATCTGGTGTTATTCAGTGTGAAAACAAGTGCACCCCCAGGGTGGGGACTCCAGGACAGGCCACTTGGCAGAAGAGGTGCAGGGAGTCCCATATGGCTTAGTGGAAGTGCAGGGATTCCCTTGGAGAGCCTCAGGAGTACACCCCAGGGTGGGTGCTCAGAGCTTCCCTGGACACGCCCTGTCCTTCTGCTCCTTCTCAGAGAGACTGAGGGGATAAATGTGCTGCCCAGGGGCCCTGGCAGGTGAGAGGTGCAGCTTCCACATGCAACCTGGAAAGCAGTTGCAGTTTCTGAGAAGTGGCCAACGACAGACAGGAGCTCTTTCCAAGTATCTGTTGGAGAACTATCGGAGATGATGGGACAGTTCAAGTATTGAGTATGTCTTTTTACTACAAATAAACTTTGCACTTTCTTTACTGTAAAAGAAGGAAAATCCAATCTACCTTCTAGTGCCTTCTCCTTTTGGAAGCAGCCAGTCCTGTAGGCCATAAAACTTCTGCAGCAGGCAGAAGTGCTGCAGGGGTGCTGTGAGTGAGAACAGCTCCATGGGATGGGGAGAAATATGAGACTGTGATGGGGATGCAGCAGCAGCAGCCACCTTCAGAGGAGCAGTGTCTGTGGCACTAGTATTGCAGGGCTGGTAAGCAGCTGAGGAAGAGCAGTAGAGCATTGGTTTGGGGGTGGCAAATGGCTGAGATGAACTGAAGCCATGAAGAACATGAAGAAGAAGCCATGGGGAAGATATTTAGGGACTGAGCTAACTATGTGGGTCTTGGATCTAGAAACAGAGCTGTGAAGGCTTTAGCTGAATGTAGTCACAGGCCTTATGTGTTTCATATCCTTGGAGAAAGAGATCTCCTTGCTAATTCTCTAAGAGTAGGCAGTGAGCTGTCAGTGATACATAAGCAGGTAGTGTCTAACTACTGCCTCACTGAGCTGAAAGAAGCATTTCAGGATGACTGCCAACACAGGTTGGAGCTACAGCATTTCATCTAGTTACATTTATTCAGATTTTTTAACTTGGTTTTTAAATTATTATTCTTTCCCAAATAAAAAGAAAAAAAAAGAGACCTCTTTACTTAAATCTTTGTCTCTCTATCTAGTTTTGTCCACCCAAGAAATATTGCTAGTTCTTCATCCCTAATTTGGTTTAATTTCCTATGTTTGAGCACTGTGAGGAAAAATTTCAGTGTTTCTGATAAGGTTCTCTAGAAAAATGATCCTGGCACATTTTCTGCCTGACACTGCCTGGCATACATTCAGCTGCAAGGATACAAAAGCTTTATCCTAGTGCTTGTAAGGTAGATCTCAATCCTTTGTCTAACTGAGCAGACACTGGGATTTTTCTTCATGCAGTTATTGGGAAAATATGGGGAACACATTTTAACAGATCTCTGACAAGACCTCCAATCCTGATGTTAATGGAATGTTTTTACCAGGATATATTTTTGGTGCTTTCTCTGCTTGTCCAATTTGTGTACTCCAGAGAGCAGGGAGATGACAAGAATTAATGCCTGTTTGCATTAACCCAAACTTTATTCTCACTTAATTAACCATGATTAATGTCAGGATGCAAAGGAGCAGCATCAAGCTATTTTCAACAGCTCTGTACTGATGAGTTCAGAAGAAAAAAAAAACAAAAGAGCAACCAAGTAGTGCCATTCTAATGCTGGTTACAATCAAATCCAGCCAAAAGATGCATTGGTTTAAAGACAAGGTTTGTTCTTCAGCCTCAGACAACATCCTGGTAAATTGAGAGTGACTTTGACCCTTTGAAACCTCACTTAAGAATCATGAACAAAAAATACAAGTATTACCCCCAAAATTAAAAACAAAGAAAATAATATTACCCAGAATTACTTAGTAATCATGAATCTGTGTAAACTGTGCTTGAGTAATTATTCTCAGTGATTTCAGGGAAATGAAACAGCCCAGTTTTATATTGGTACTATTCCTTATTAATCTCACAAGCTGAATACACAATTCTTATCCAGTGCCAAAAATAAATCACAGGTTGATTAGGACACCAGCTAGGTCTCACAAAGGAGACCAAACAGCTGTAAGTTAGAGGGAAAAACAGCACAAATGGCAGGCCTGGCATTTGAACTGATGTGCTAGAAACACCTAAGCTCTCTAAGAGCTCTTTTTCAAATCATTGCAAGGGTTAAGAAAAAAAGATATTAAAATCAAGTTAAGATTGATATTGTAACTTTCCTGAGCTCCTCATTGGGAAACCTGGGACTTGCAAAGGCAGGGTGAACTCCTGGCGACTGCCTGTGCTAGGTGATGAACTAATATGAAGAATTAACGTAAAGGGAGTGATTTGAAAATAGACAGAAACCTGATGAATGATTTGCTCCAATGGACGTGACTGTGCAATATTTCTAAAGGCTCCTGGAAAAGCACATCTGTTCGTCTTTTGCTAGAAGGAAATGTTTCTTTTTCCTGGTGTTCTTGTGGCCTGAACCTCCCTGAGGGATCTCTTACTCCCTTTTTCCTCACCTACAGGGACGAGGGAGGAATGAAGTAAGATTTTCTATGCTTCAAGCCCTTGAATGGAAGCAGCACAAGGTAATAGCTGGGTGGGACTTCCACTTCTCCCTCTTTCCCTCAGGAGTCTTTTTTTGTGTGTGCTCCTGTTTCTCCTTTCTTCTGTGGCAAGAAGACATTAGCTCATGGCTCCTTGCTAGCAAGGGAGGAATAGAGGAAATAACACAAAATGTAGGAGCCACAGATGAAAAAGGGGAGGGACAGAAAGCTGGAAAGAAGAACTGGGCATATGAAGACTGGAACAAGGACAGTCAGGGACTGGTATAGGGAAAGACAAAATAATTATAGGAAAAGAAGCAAATATCTACATTAAAACTATAATTGTGGAGAAAATTGAAGAGGAATGGGAAAAGTTGGAATGAGTAAAAGAAAGCAGAAATTTGTGGGCATGATTTTCTGGATCTGTGTTTCTAGACTGTGTTAAGATAGTAGATTTTGTTGTTGTTTTTGTTGGTTGTTGTTTTCGTCTGTTTTTTACCTTGCCTTTTGAGGACTGCCTAGATGGCCTTGCAGTATATTGAGGACTGGCTATTCAAATTCAACTTTTGTTTGTGGAGAAGACATTTTTAGAAACACATTATAGAGTGGTATTTTCATTTTAACATGGAAGAGAGAGCAAAAGCACCAACAAATTAATCAGGAAGGCTCATCTAGTCAAGCCAGGGAAATCAGCAGTTTGTGTTCACCTTTTGTCCTCATTTGGCCAAATTCTTTCACATACAATAGGAAATTATTTTGCTGAAGATCTATGCTATAACAGTAATCTTGCTATGAATAAATCCTTCGAGGAATTTTCTTGTTTACTCAAGGAGTGGGAGCTCTAATTTTAGAAAAGCTTTCCCCTGCCTATTTATTCCAAATGGAGTTTTATGCAAGGAAAGAAAACCTTTCTCCTTGCAGTTGAAGTGATAGGAAATGGCTGAAGGAATAAAGTTGTCATGGATGACCACTTACTGATGTCACCCTTCTTGAGCGTTCAGCAGAGCAATCATTTTAGGGCAAAACAATTTGCCAGTAGCACCATGTTTTCACTGGACTACAGCCTCGCCACTTGTAATCTCTAGGTATGGTCTTTGGTTGGGAGGTCTCCTGCCCTTGGTGGGTTTCAGTGGAGTCCAACAGGCGAGTTACGTAGGCTTTCAGAACATTCCAGTCTCAGCCACATAATTATGATGTGCTTTCTCTTCTGGCCAGCCTGGGGAGAATAGTTAGTATGAGTCATGTGGATTAGAACTTGATATATCATAATAACATTGGTGGTTTTCAAACAAATTTCTCTCTTTCGCTCTTTCTCTCCCTCTCTCTCTCTTTGCATACACTATCAACCAGTTTTTCTTTTCCTGAAGTGAAGTAGATAAAGCAATCTGTCAGCCCCCTCTCAGTCCCCAGTATGAATGTGGAAACCATTGCACAACATTGTAGCAGAGTGAAAAAGTGTCATCTAAGTGAATGATGTGACTTTGCGCAATGCTGAAATGCAACAGAAGGATATTTTATTGCTTACTCAGCATTTATCTAACTATGTGTAAAATTGTATACTTGGTCAAATGATTTCTAATTTAATAGCAGGAATAATCTTATAAAATTTTAAACCCTCGTTCTAAATGACTATGCTGCTGTACATATGTCCTTTCTTCATCTAATAAAAAAACTAAATGAAATGTTGTGCATGCAGGAGTCTGAAATAACAAAATAGGATGCTTAAGTTTTATCTTTGGTTAACAAATAGAAGTATTTCCATCAGTAATTTTAATCTACAGAGCAAATCTTTGTCCTCAAGGTTTTCACAGCTTCGTTTATTTTCCAAAATAAAGCAAAATATGTTCTCAAAAAATCAGTCAGACATGTGACTGACCAACACAGAAACCAGGTTAGATTTAATTCAGGACTAATAAAAATTGTCAAATATAAAGTGTAGTGCTAGCATTACATGTTGTAATGTGTCTGCTTCTAAGCCCACTCAGAACATGACATACCAGATGGGACAAAGCCACTAAGACTTTCTTTTCCGCCTTCTATACATACTTCAATATGTGAACCATACTGACAAAGGTGCAACACTTCCTCTGGGATCTCTGGGGTATTTCTTTAAGTCAACTTCAAGGCAAAGCCTGATATGAGGCTTCCCAAGACAGTTATTATGAAGGACAGGAACAACAGTTGTTGACTGTTGTGGTGTTGACTTGACCACTGGTTGAAAGCACAGATACCTGTATACAGAAGTTGAGACTGCATATCAGTGACTGGGCAAAGCAATCTTTTCGTCTAGTGTACTTATTTTTCTTTTATTCTTTTTTCCCTTTTTTTCCCTTTTTTTTCTCTCTGTCTTTTTTTTTTTTTTTAATCTTGTGACAATTAAATTTTGATTTCAATTTTTTTGTACCAGTTTATCCCAAAGTGCCTGCAACTTCATCCAAAACCTAACTTAGAGTATTCCTGGGCTGCAGTAGATGTGGATAAGGTCCAACACATATTTTCTTCCCAGCTACAAGTTTTATAATACAAACAATACTTTGAGTAACATTTGGTAATTATGAATGCAACTGGTCTCTAGAGGTTTGTGTACATGTGTTGTATTTGCAAATATAATTTCTGTCACAGGTACTTCCGTAAAGTTAGCTTTACACATGCCGTCTTTCAGTTCATAGTTATTTCTGGGTACCTATTCAAGCCTGGATTATTCAAGCCACAAAACCTCCATCACTGCAGTGCAATCTAATTCATTTTCATATTTTGATTTTCCTTTTTAAAAGTAACAGCTTTTCATAGCATTCCTTATCTTTCTGGGATGGTATGTGAATCCAGTGAGTCTAATGATAAATTGCTGAGCACAGATGGAACTTTCATTCTCAATGTCTTTAAATAAGGTTTTGCTGCTTAAATAAATATTACAGTGAAATGTAGCCTTGATTTACTAAGTCTGTACTAAAATAGATGAGAAGTGTTTTTCTGACAGCATTAAAAAAATGGTCAATCCATTCTCTTGGATGTGGGAAATCAGCATTCAGAATGAATATTCGAGAATCTTTGGCTCATCCTCATTACGAAACTTCATCGTTTTGAAACAAAATTGTAAAAACTTTGATTTAACTTCATTAAACAATAAAATGAATTCTCCCATTTAAGATTTTTCCCCTGTCTGTAATCTTTGCATCTAAGACTAAGAACATAACCTGCTCAATGTCTCATTTGGGGTTGCTGTTGAAGCTCCCTATTCATCGTTGCACTCTTCAGTTCCCATCTGTTGCAATCCATCATTCAAAAAATTCTGTGCTTAATACATTAAACAAGTGAACTCTACTTCCTTCTGCTCCATTCAAAGGGAAGAGGCCAAACCCATCTCCTAGACAGCTCTCCACATCTCCAGGGCTCTCCACATTACCAATATTCCACGAGAGCTTCAAATTTTACAGGGCACAGTGGGACAAAGAGAGAACAGCCCTGTATGCCACAAGACCAGGTGGATACCCAGGGGATGCCATTGCTGCCACAGTGCAGTGCCACAGTGCAGTGCCACTGCTGCTGGGAACAAGAGCAGTGCCAGCAACAGCTGTGTCCATCAGAGCACATCCAAAGCAGCCTGACTTTGCCCAGAGACCTGAGACCTCCTGATGAACTTGGATTTCTCTGTAGGTCCTTGGGGTCCCACTAAAGTCTTCCGCTTTTAAACAGCAACCAGTTCAAGCTCTGGCATTTAAAAACCACTTCTATTTTTTTTTTCCTGGGCACAAGTCTACAAACCCCCAAACATTTTAATCTGCTTACTAGCCTTTAATTATACTAACTGCCTATTGGATCTATTACTTGTCCAAACAAAAAATAAAATGCTGGCTGTTGTGTAATTTTGTAACTGTGATTGATGAAGCATATTTGTGTATCATTAGGTCATGTTTGTCTGAGTTTAACTTCATATTTGGCAACTACACCATTAATTAGCAATATTGCTGATAACTTCTATTTTATATAACCGGCAAGCTTTTTTTCTCTATAAGCTGGCAGTGGAAAACAAGAAAAGGATATTTGCATGGTGCCACAAGTCTGGATAAGAATGACCAGAGAAATACATACAACTTCTTTCAGATTACTATCTGTTAAACATTCTTTTTTTGACAGGCATTATTTTCATAGGTGCTCTTACTATTATTTCCTTTCTTTTCAGCATTACAGTACACTCCTTTGCATCTCTGTTTTAAATGCTCTCTGAGTTTGCAATGAGGCCAGTAGCATATTCCTGAGGTTACACATTTCCTGTTGCAATACCCCATTTTTAGCTTCTCACAGCTCTTCCAAACTTTCTCTGTATGCAAGGCAATTTTCCATCTAACTTCCATCTAACTTATTTTATTTTTCCAAAGAATATTACTAAATATTTGGAAAAGCTAAAGCTGTAAATGCCAGTGTTTTGGGGATAAAGAATATACTTCTACTTTTCTCAGAATTTCACATTTTCTTCTACTTTAAGTGTAGTTTTTTCTAAGATTCAGAGCTATGATATGAAGTTTCCCAAAAGGATAAACTTTATATTAGGAGCTTATCTTTAACTGTCACTATGAAAATTCAATTTTCATCAAGAGACAGCCCTTTGAAATAGTACATTTCTAAGGAGAAATTAAAAATTTCTCTGTAGAAAGTGGTTATAATTCACCAGTGAAAGTCTCAAGTCTTGTTTCCCTGCCAAAGCTTCCAGAGAACATCCAAGGACCTTGCAGCCCTAAGCATGCATATGCTGTTCAACTCAACATTAGTAATTCTGCACTGCGCTTGCAAACCTGAAACATGGGAAAAACACTAAGTCTACGCCTCAGAGCAGCTTTGCGAGACTAGGTTACAAATTATGATGAAGCACACACATGCTGCAATGAAAGGCACTGTAAAGAGCTCTTGAGGATGTGAATAGCCCTTATTTCAGAGCTTCATCAGCAGAGAAGAAAGACAGCTTGGGTTGTTGTTGTGGTTTAACTCCAGACAGTTTGTTCACCCACACACACCTTCAGTAGAATCAGGAGCAAGATCGGAAAAATAAAACCCATCGGATGAGATACAAACAGTTTAATAATTGAAATAAAATAAAAATTATAATAGATATAATACATATAATAAATATAGTAATAATAATAATAATAGTAGTAGTAGTAGTGAAAGGGAAGAGAACAAAGAGAGAGAGAGAGAAATAAAACTCAAGAGAAAAAAGTGATGTCCAATCCAATTACTCACTACTCAATGAACAATGCTCAGCCTGCCCCCAAGCAGCAATCAGTTCTTCCCAGCCAGCTCCCCTCAGTTTATGTACTTGGCATGACATTCTATAGTATGGAATATCCCTTTGGCCTGTTTGGATCAGCTGTCCTGGCCATGCTCCCTCCCAGCTTCTTGTGCAACTCCTCCCTGGCAGAGCATGGGAAACTGGAAAGTCCTTGACTCGGGCTAAACTCTACTCAGCAGCAACTAAAACATCACTGCATTATCAACATTATTCTCATAATTAATCCAAAACCACAGCACTGTGCCAGCTACTAGAAAGAAAATTAACTGTACCCCAGGTGAAACCCGGGCAGTGTTGCACTGAACGATGGAAAGAAAATAAAATTGTGTGTTGTTACTCATTAATTGAGTACAGGCAGGTTTTTGCACTAAGAAAGAACCCATGGGAAGGAAAAAAGAACATGAGCCTGTGATCAAAGATGGCAAGTGCACAAGACGTACACTGCCTTGCTGTTTCACAGTTCCTGAGCATCATGCATTTTCTAACTCCTGGACTCTTGATAATTAGGGGTTTAACTTAATCTCTGTTACCTATCTCACAACTGATAGATGAAGAAGAGTGTCTTTGTACATAAAGTGCTAACCTGGGACATGGGAAGAGCAAGCTCCTTTTTCCATTCCACCGCATGTTTGTAGAGGAAACCAAATCTATTAAATAAGTATCATTTTAAAAATATATACATTTATACTTATACAATGGGCAGTTTATTTGCCTATTCTCTATCACATCTATTTGATGTTTTTAATTTCAAAACCTTTCGGGAAGTTCTTGTCTCTTACTCAGTATTTGTCAGTCTCAGTTGAGGCCTGTGGTTGTCATTTTAAGAGTAACTTTGTGAGCTCTGTTCAAAGCTCACTGAAACTTAAGAAAGCTTTTCCAGAGAATACAAGGGTGTTCATGAAGGCTGTGGGAATTTCTCTACAAGCAAACCCCAAGCACTGGATCTGTGCTCAAAAAACCTGTGAAGACAAGAAACTGACCTTTTTATCCTGAGATAAATTTAGGAGGTTAAAAGTAAATTAGATGTGCAGTCATCAGTGGGTTGATTACAGGTACTAAGTGAAAAACCATTGCAGTCCAAGAGATAAAATGGTTTAAATTAATATTGTAAACCTAAATGAAGAAAAGGTTTCTCCTGGTTTCCTTCCCCCCATTTATCAATTCTAGCTGTAGGAATTAGAGCAAAAAGCAGAAGCAGAGGAATGTGAGCAAGGCAAAAACAGTTGGGAAGAGGTTCAGTCTAACTTTAAGCAAAATTCCCCAGCAGCTTCAGCTTGTGTTTCGAAATCAGACTTCTGACAGATATACCAGGAAGACTTTCTTGTAACTTACAGCCCAGTGGTACTTAGGAGAATGTTTTGTTCCCAAAAGCAATGGTATTAAATCACTGAGCCAGGAGAAGGAGTTGTGATTGTTTAGGTACATAGCCTTCCTCTGACAGCTTTCAAGACCTGCAGTCTAGCAGATGGCATTGTAACAAACACAGTTGTGTTTCTCCTAGGCTGCCTGATAAGTTCTCTGCCCTTGGTTTTGACTGTGTGAAATTTTCATGAACGATTATTTATTTTCTCTGTCTTGGGTTTTTGCATAATTTCTTTTACAAACTGTTCTTTATTTCTCCTCAAGTTCACTGCTTGTTTCTGCATGGAGCCTGGCCAGGAAGCCACCAACAGCTTCAGAGGCAGAGATGGAGCAGGTGGTGCCTGGGGTCACAGGCACAAAGTTGTGCCACAGCACTGCCAAAGCATGGGGCACTGTCAGCACTGCCCAGAGCTGAGCTCTTGGCTCAGCCTGCTGCAGCCTCAGCACTCACACTGCGCCCTGCTCTGCTCGCATGACTCCGACAGGCATTTCAGGGTGCGCTGGTAGCAGTGCCTGTACACCCAGAATGATGGGGAATTTCCTGCTGATGGTGGATTCTGTGTGTGAATAGTGTTCTCTGGGTTTTGTTCTTGGTGTGGACGGGTTTTGTTAAGTTTTCTTTGAACAGTCAGGTCAACTCAGGAGAATGCCATCCCTGTCTCACTTATGTTTTGTGTGACTAATACACGTTTAAGATTCAGTTGGGTGCCAAGAAGGCCCTTGGTTGACTCCTGCAAATGGTGGGGAAGATGCAAGTGGTGTGACCCTCTCTAAAAAGTAGAAAATTCTTTTTAAAATGTTGAGAGGGTGACATTGCTGAAAAATGTCTATTACAAGGAAAGCTGATAGATGCAAAACTTTTTCATTATCTAGAAAATAAGGAAAAAAGGAAGTTCAGCTCGAGGCTCCAGCACAGAAGACTGAAATTCCAGGTAAAAAATGTAATTCTATTTATTGCAGAAGTAATATTTTATTATGATTTTATTGCAAACATGCATTTAAAAAAATTGAAACAGGAGGGCCTTTTCAGGAGGTATAGAGTACAGAAAGGAGAATGATTTATAGGAAGACAGAAGCAGATAAACAGCAAGTCTTAGTGTATCTGTCACATACACTATACAAACATTCCCTTGCATAGCTGTCACAGCAGTGGTGTCAGTTACAGGAGAAAGAAGAAGTAGATGGTATCTTAACTTCAAATTTTAGTTCACAGCTCAGCACTGGTGACAGGAATTCTCTTTTCTTAAATAGATGGGCCAATAAAAATATATGTCCTCTGTTATTCACAGACTAGCTATTGCAGCAACTAGACAGAGTAATTTATTGATAAGAAGAAAAAGTCTCTGATGGGAAAAATTCCTCTGTTGCTCCTTTTGGGAAAGAGCAGTAGGAGGAGGACACTGGATAGACAAAGGTATGGTTCTGTTGTCTTCAGCACAAGCTCACTCATGCCTCTGTGTCAGACCATTTTCCTTGTGACTTGATGGTGCTGAGACACCTCTCGTAAGCCATTCCAAGGACTTCTCACTGTAATCCTTCACATACACCTCCTCCTTCTGCACACCCTTTCTGCTTTATGTAAGCAGGTTTTTGTAGGAACAAAAGGGGCAGAAAGGAGGAGGAGTGCCAGCACAGAGCAGCACATCTTTCATCTTTTGGGACACAACCCTGTCAGGGAGCAGTGAGAGGGTGCGCCATGCCAGGAGACCCACTGGAGGGATTACATTTTTGGGAGAAATCACGACTCTGTACTTCCTCAGTATGAAGTGGGGGCATAAAAGTTTCCCTTCTGCTGATCCTTGGGGCAGCCCAGCCTGTCTGCTGCCTACCATGCACAGCTGATTTTCCATTTGCACACCTGTCCCAAAGGCATGCTGAGGAATCCACCCTGAGCCTGCGAAGGCTTCTGATAGGGACAGAACAAAAGGCTCTTTTTCCATCCACCTCCACCCAAAAGACAGGAGCATGATGGGCTGGTATTTCTGAATACCTCATTGAAATCTGTTTTAAATCTCCTAGAAACCAAGAAGCCCGGACTTGCTCCCAACAAAACCAATGGCAAATCCCTACAGATAATAAAGTGAAAAGAGCAATCCCTGAACAGGTGCCCATTTTTACTTCTGAAATGAAAGCTGCAAACTGCTTTTGACAGATTTTCAACTAAAACTAATACTCACTTCAATTTATATCTGAATGATTTCAAATGCAGCAACATCCCTTTGCTCTATTGTATCCAGACATTTGAGATCCCAGCAAAATATTTATTTTGGATAGTCTCTATATCCAATTCCTCTTTTTATCAATAGAAAAATATTTATAGAGGTCAGGCTGCCAACTTTGCCAGACAGACGCCCTTTGCATTCAAAAGAAAACATGATTCATCCTAGGATCAGGATTTCAGCTGCAAATTAAAACTTTTCTTTGATAGACTGAAAGAGACAAGTCAATAAAGGAAAATTCTTGATAGCTGGAAAGGAATGTCTTCTTTGAGACTGCCAATATTCAGTTCTGATCACTAATATCTTAATTGATGGATGAGATGTTTTTTCTTTATCTAATTACATCCCAGAGGCAATGTTTAAAAAAAACAATGAGAAGATAGCTATAAACAACTGCACTGTATGAAGGTGTCAGCTTCTTTTTATCATCTCTTTGAGACCCTTATAAATATCTTATAATGTATTTGTGCAGCACACAGGATAAAAGTGCTCTGACCCAAGCCTGTGATTCTCTAGATATTGCATATAATTAGCATTAAGCACAGTAAGAGCAATAGCAACAATGAAAAATGTCGAGATAAACTTAGGGAGTTGTTAGCTTTCAGTGCACAAGGGTATCACATGTACGAAAATAGACTTACTCTCATAGCCACAGTGTGTGACACAGTAGGAAAAATAACCTCTATGCTGGATGAAAAAGATCAGAAGATGTATTGAACCTTGTTTTTCAGAGCTGTTACTCCTGGTCTTTACTGCAGATATCCCAAAAAGTTATTTCTTGTCTCTTGTTGAAAATATAATATATTTTTCATCATGTACCCTTTTAATGATGATTATATATCACAACCCTACCTTTCAACTAATTTTAATGGCCTTGTTATTTTTGGTTTTGCCTGACTATGATTTCAAACTAATGATCATTAGTAACAATAATAGTCCTCTACCCTTTTATCATGCCTTACATCTGTGGGACTCTATGCTAAGCATTTCTACGTGCATTACACCAATGCTTACACTGAGTCACAGAGGTTAATTAACTTAATAAAGATCTTAAAGCACGTCAGAGGCAGAATCAGGAATAACGAAAGTCAGCCCTGAGCTCTGATTTCTCTGGCCTTGACAATCTGACAGTTCTTGCTAAAGGGTTAGACAGACCACAAGATGCTATTAATCTGTAAAAGCTGGACTCCTTTAGGAACAGATTATTTGTGCGGGAAAGAAAGGAGAGAGTCACTTCATTGCTAAAATAAAGCTAAAAGTGGGACTAAGGGAAAGAAAAGCTCCTACTTGTCTAAATCACACTACTTGAAGGCACTGGGTACGGCAGACAGTTGGTACTATTTGTTAAGGAATCTCAGGATGTCATGTTCACAAAACCAGCCTGAAGACTGGTGTACTGAAAATCAGTTCCCAAACAGTACAAAATCAGATTCCAATGTAATTTTGCTAACCTCACTGAAGGTCCTCAACTGAGAACCTGGGACTAGGGCAGCTCTTAATATGCAGGCTGCCAAAAGATCATGTTCATCTAACTTTTACTTCAGAGAAGATTGCCACTTTTGGACCCTCTCCTAGTCAGAAGTGAATCACTGCTTGCTCAAACACAAAGCTGGATAAATTTTGATGTTGGAGAGAGCAAGAAAACTTAAAAAGTTTGAAGTCTGATTACTACAGAAAAAAGATATTTTCTGTGTCTCTCCTCTTCCCAACCATCATGCTGCTTTATTTTGACATGAGAACACTTGACAGAAGCCATTAATGCTGCTTCAGACTCTCATGGGATGGAGACTGGAAAATTTAAAGTGGCATTTTATGCTGATGGCACATTAATATGTATGATCCAGGAAGGACTTCAGCTTTTACTACAGTTTGAATCACTACTAATTTTGGAAAATTTTCTGACTTTAAAATGAGATTTAATGAATTTCAAACATCGCCTCTGCATATACCAGACAACACTTGCCGTCTAAGTTTTCCCATTTAAGCTGAAATGCTAAGTTCTCCCAAACCTCAGCTTATGTATTACCTGTTTCTATTTAAAAGACAAAAATCATGATAGCAAAATATAAAATTAATAATACATAATAGAACATCTTGCTGTGTCTTGGTCTATTTTAAAATATAACCAAGTGCCAAATCCAGCTTATCTCACTTAGAAGTTAATAGCAGACTCTTACACTAAATTATAGGTTATTGATCTGAATCTTTAGTGATACAAGCAGAAACTGATGCAGCCATAATACAGCTTGAGGGTGTAGTGTGGAAATGCCATGAAAAACATCTGAGTGGTCTGAACAGGAAAATGCAAACAGGTATGAAGAAAAACCATGTTCATCCTTTCTAAAAGCACACCTAATTTGGACCTGTTTATGTCACTGAGGCATCTTGCTCAGCTTTTCTGAAACTCAGGCTTCTTTTTCGAAAACCTGTATAGATTTAAAAAATAGTGATGTGGTAATAGAGCTGGTAGGAGCTGTATTAGCACTTTGACAAAACACCCCATAACAAGACTATCAGGCTGTACACGTCAATCCTCAGTGCAGCAGTAGGTAGTCATTAGAAAGTTGCATTAGTAGACCAGAATTAACATTCATGAATCCATGATGATAAGCAGTTTAGGAACAATGTAGATTTAACTTGTCCAAATGTGCCTCAATGTTGTAATCTCTGCTCTTTCAGGTCTGAGTCTCTCAAAAAGAGGAGTAGAAATTTTCCGTCACACTCAAAATATTTTTTAAAGTTTTCAATCATCAGAAAGCTGTTTCTCTCTTCCTTTTCAATTTTTGGGCTCATTAGGATAACAACTATAAAACCATAAAGTTGAAAATTGCTAATTCAGGACTCTTGACATTTCCAGCAACAGAAGACATCCACTTCTTTCATGAACATTCTTCCAGGAGGTGTTCAGCCAAACTGCATTCCCTCAAGCACTAAGATAAACAACAACAACATCTTTACTGTGGCTTTACCTGTACAGACTATTTCTTTGTTTGGTCTCCTAAAAAAATGTGGCATCAGCCTTATCTGTGTGTATGTGTGCCTGCTTGGGTCCCTCTTTAATTATTTTTAAACTCCTCATTTCTCCTAACTACATCTTGCAGATGTATAGGAGACAGAAAGATCCTAGAAGTTAAATTAAAAAAAAAAAAAAAAACCTGGAAAACTGCTGGAGGAGAAACCCCTTTCACTGGGTCTTCTCACCAAAGGACACTACAACGTGAACCCCACTGTTACTGAACACCAGAAAAACCAGACACCATCCATAACTCTTGGGAAAACCATGTTCATTTGTTCTGCCAAATATTCTAGTCAGCCTGGGGACACCCTCCACCCACCAGGACACTGGGAGGCCACGTCTCTTTACTCTGACAGCTCCCAAGCAACACAGTTAAAGGCCCACAGTGGCCCTCTGCCTGTCTTGGGAATGAGAGAGAGAAGGGGACAGAAAGCATGGAGGGGACAGAAATAATGGAGACTGATTTGAGCTCCTTGCAGTTCCTTCAGTGCTGTCCCTTGCAGGTGTTACCCAAAATACTGTAAGATGTCAGATCTCAGATCTATCAGAGTAGGTCAGGGTTTCCAGCCCCACCAAGGGAGGACCTGTGTGAAAATCTCACACACCTACAAGGAAAAAATCACAAAGTGGAGCAAGTTCTGTCTACTTTTAGTGGGGGTGGTAAACCAGACATGCTGATAGAAAGAATAATGCTTGAGATGTGTTTTTAGATTAACTAATGAAGGTGGTCTACCACATAAGACAAGTACAATAAATCCTATTTATAAGTCAAATAAAATACAAGCCATTGAGATGATTTAAGTTTACTTGTGGAATAAGCAATTGTATGAATTTTAATTCAGACTCATTAATAAGTAATTTGTGAAAGCATAACTTTGGGAAAACAGGACTCAGAAGAAAAATAAGGCTAAAGAGATTAAGAGCTGAAAAAACTACAAAATCCAAACTCACATTTTCTCACTGTTCATAATATTTACTTCTATATTATGCTGACATTTCTAAAGATTTGCTGTTGTAAATCGTTACTCCGTATTATTTCTACTGTCAAATGCAAGCATGAAACTTTAATGTTTTAAGTGTCTCATTGAGAAAGTAAATTATATCTAGGAATCATGTTTGTTAGTGCACTAAAATACTTCATTACATGAGCCAATCTTTCTATTTTTAGTGCTGCATTATTTGTGTTAACTTAAGATGAATCTCAAAGGGATTGGCCTTGGGGTCAATTAAATATTTGGAATATCACAGCTTTCATATTTGAGGAACACCAACGGAGTAAAGTGCTCCTTTATTAATAAAAGGGCTATTTCTGTTTAAGCTATTTTGTACATGGAGGCAACAGGCATGGGATTTAAGAGGGAAATTTGAAATTGCAGTATGTGTAACAAACTAATAGAACATATAGAAGAAACAGAAGCATATTCTTATATGCTTATCTTATGGCCACATGAACTTCAAGATATTAATTTTTAATTTCCCTTTTTGTCTATTGCTTCCATATTTTACCCTGCTTTTTTTTTTCTTTTTGTACTGCACCATGTAAGAATTTATTACTGAAACTGTGCATGGATTCCAATATTCCCACACACTGCTTACCATTGGCTTCTTTCATTTTTGACTAGTTTTCTTTGACTTACTAATAGCTTTTTCCAATCTGTGTCATTTTAAAATGCAGAAAGTAATCAAAATTCTCTGCACACATTTCTCAGGCTGTTCAGCTGGTTTAGACTAAGACCAGACACATTCTGGTGGCGATGATATTTAACTTTAATTTCAAAGGCTTTAATTCAGGCATTTAAATAAAAGTTCTGAAAATCCAACAAAATTCCCACATTTATTTATTTTTAGTTTGTTATATTTCACTCTGAACTTTACATGTATATTTTTAAATGTTTTACTTCTCTCCCTTACCAGTTGATGTGCAAGTTAATACTACAAAAATGCTTAAGTAAAGGCAGTTTTCTAAAGGCTGTGCAATGTGACACTGGCAAGAGATGTGCCAAAGGGTGGAAATACCCTGAAGCATTTCTCCTCCTCCAAACAGCTGTCAAAGCCTTCACTGACATCTGTAGAGTTGGAAACTGAGGTTCTGCTTCTATTCCAGCTTGTGGGATATTTTATACCTTATTTTACTAATATTGGGTGACTGTTTTTCCATCTTAGGTTTTTATGTCGTTTAGCTTCATGAAAAGGAAGCCCCAGGAGCAGCACTAGGTGTTTGCTGGTTGATCAAGAACTGCCAGGGCAAGAGGACTTTACCCTCCTCGGGAGGGACTGTCATCAGCAAGGAGGTGATTCCTTTCCAATCCAGTTTGGGCTCTGTCATCTCATATGAGCCTGGCAACAGAGAGTGACTCTTCTCAGTGACAGCAACTGATGAGACTTCATAATGTGAAAAATTATTCCCTTAGCTTATTATCCCTTGAGTTAATAGGTGCTAAAATAGAAAGCTTTTTGTGTCTGCATACCCTTAGGGAGCAGCTCTGTGTAGAAAGGAGGTTTCTGCAGCAGGTGAGTGCATTGTGGACTGGCTCTGCAAGGACAAATTTAAAACCTGGGACTTCTGGAGGTTGCAGCTGTTGGGCTGGGAAATAGAAATGAGATAGAAACACCCAAGGCAAGGCTCTGATGTTCCTTTACATTTATATCCACTGCTAGCACCTTCTGCTCGGGCTGCAGCCAGACCCACAGTGTGCAGGGCAGGCAGGGGTGGGCAGCCAGCACAGCCTGGCTGTGGGAATGTGGTACAGATCTGACAAAAATGAGGGGTTAACACATGCACAGACCTGCTTTCCCTCAGCCTGGGTCTCACCTCTCCTTGCTCCTTTTCTCTTGCAATGTTAAAATATAGCAAGTAGCTTACGTTTAACATTGAACAAGAGAGGGGGAAAAAAAGGTAGAAGGGAATAAAGAAAAAGCACAGTCTCAACCCTCAAACAAATGTATTGATATAGGGCAAGTGTTTAGTCTTCTCTACCTGGGCTTCCAGTTTAGGACATGGCTTTGCCTTGCCTATAGTCTCCTAAAGAGCAAGAGAAGAGCAATCCCATTTCTCTGTTCTGACACAGACTTCCAGTTTATGTGAATAATTTTGACCCAGAATCTAAAGAATTTAGTTATCTACCTCCTCATCCACAAAACAGAGGTAGGAACACTTACTTTCCTTCTTCAAAATTTTTTACTATTAAAATGTTCTGTTAAAAAGGTGTGTGGAAAAAAACTACCTTTAAGTGCTCATATCTACCTTTGACTTTGTGTGAAGGACTGCAGAAGAAATGTAATACTGAACAAAACATCTGTTCAGCTGCTGGAGGTATCCCAAGCTGATAGCATAGTTAATCTCTATCAGGTAAGTTCTTAAAAGGCTAAACAGGCATGCTTAGGAGCATTTGGCTTTTTTAGCACTGGGCAGATCAACTCTTAAATCACACACGTCACTGCTCCTTGAACTCCTCTCTCTGCACAACTCAGTCCACAGGGTGTGACTGCAAGCACACCTCCCAGGTCAGGCATGTCCTGCAAGGTGCTTTTATCCACCTGTTGCATGGAAGGTGCAGATTTCAATCCTGACTGCCCTAAGGTGCCTGAGTGAGGCACCTTTGTTAGCTACAGGCATTGTATAGGGACTTCAGTTGACTGCTGTGAATACTGCTGGATGGCATTAGCAGTAACTGAAGTGAAAAGTGAAAAGCAGTTGTAGGACTTGCTTATGGCCATTTCATGGATGAAAGAGGCAGGTCAAAAATCTAGACCTTCCACTTACTGCTTTTAAAGACTTGTTCTTATTTTTTCTAGTGACCAGAGCTGATTGTTTATTCATTTGATGTCAAACATAGTTACACAGAGATCACGCAGTATCTTTGTGCAGGAGAACAACACAGATTAAAAATGTTTTCTGGATGTAATCTTCTTCACAGAATGTCTGCAGCTTCATTGAATTTTCTTTCCTTAATTGATGAATGCAAATACTTGCTCAGGATTCAGTAAAAATCATTAAACTTTCAGACTTGGACACTTCCTCAAACACACTTACCATGCTCAATGATAAACTGTGGTACAGAAAACTTGCTGCTGACTTGAATATTGTAAACTTTCTGAGGTGATTCTCTACAATGAAACATGAGTGATATGGTATAACTTTATGCTTATAATCTTTTTTTCTGCCAGTGCAAGTGACACAAATTCTTTGCAGACTTTTGATGATAACAGATTTTAATAGCAAATGCTCAGATATAAGTTGTTCTCTCAGAGTGAGGTTGTTGAGTCCTCCTGGCTCTAGATCAGTCACAGCATTTTACTAGTGTGACGGGAAAAAGAACCTTTCTGTAAAATCCTACAGATGAATAATAGGGCAAAATTATTATGAAAATGAGGGGGGAAATACAACAATATATATTTTATTCCCACATATGTGAATTGAAATTTCATAGGATTTTCCCCATTGATTTCAATGGAGCTTGGAGCCTTACAGTTACCTTCAGGATTTCAGAGCAGTAATTCTTACTTTCTTCTGATTTTTTCATCAGAAGACATGGAAACAGCTTTATAATTCATCCTTTAAATTATAGATAATCTTATGATGAGAAAAGAACTATGGGCAAAAATGGCCCTCTATTTACAATAGAAACAGCTCTTCCTCCCAACTCTGATGACCACGAGCAGTGGATTTTCTGTGCTGGTAAAGAACTCCTTCAGCAGCAGTTACGCCACCAAAATTCTCCCTCAAATCATGTTTGTGTGTGTGTAGGTACCTGTGACTAAGGAAGCAAATGCTTTCTTACTTCAAATTACTTTTTCTGCCTTACCAAGCAGAGCAAAAACGAATGTGTTGGAAGCTGCTAAGATATGGACTGATCTGGAGATAAGGCACTGCACATTTTTTTGATCCATGACCAGATTCAGTCCCAGTGTGGTGCTCTCACAGCTGTCCCCAGTGTTTGTGAGAGCATTGCTGTTCCCATGGTCCTCAGCCTCCCTCCATCTCCCTAAATCTGCATTTGCCTCTTTGACCACCTCAGTGAGCCCATGACTGGAGTGGCTGTATGAAACCTGGAGCTGCAGGTGCTGACACCTTGGAGGGGCAAACAAAATTATAACTATGTCGTCTCTTTACGAATACTATAGGACAGTATGAGGACTGTGTTTTTCATTTTCTGATTACAGCCAAACTAATAGGACTAATTGTGGGAATCATCCCTTGCAAGCACATTGGTAACATTTGCATGTATTTATCCATGTGTATCAGACAGCTGTTACCTTTAGATGAGTTTAGTATATTTGTCTGTATTACAGGTTCCTGCACTGGAAAATTACTTCTGCTATAAACCCAGTTGCCTGTGCTGCCATCTGTGCTGACATCGTGGCAAAGAAAGATCATTTCTTAGTCCAGAGCAAGCAGAGAAAAAGGCAATTGCCTTCCAGGCAACTGCCTGGAACTGTTTTGCCAGTGCACTGACATTTCCTCAATGCCCATAGTGGGCCAGAAAGGACAGAGTTGTTTTTTTCAAGTATGCCTACCATGGTAATCCTAAACCATTATTTAATTAATCACCTAATCTAAAAGATACTGAAAGGCTCTGAAGCATAAACCTGGCTACCTCATTCCTTTGACTGCATTTGTACTGGTGAATAAAATGTGCCAGGGACTCCAGAAGGAGTCACAGCCTTGCCTCTAAACCTCCACCTCCAAAAGAGGGCAGCCACCCCAAAGTATCTCTTGGGACTTAGCCCTGCAGCCCTGGTGCTGTGTCCCACTGTGGTTTGGGAGGCTCCTCACAGGTTTCAGCCAAAATCATTTCAAGCACCACACTAAAAGATTAGCAGAAGCAATACCAGTTTAACAGATCATAAACCAGTGTCAGGGCCTGTTCTCTGCCCAGTTTACTTTATGAATGAAGACATTACTGCCTATGTTCAGACCTGAAATTCTGGGACATATATAATGAGGTCAAGGAGATGTTGGGACACTGGGAGAGAGAAGAGGATATAAACAAATAATGAGGGCAAATTAATAATTAAATTTAAAAATGGAGAGGAGGAATCCTATTTTTAATAATCTTTTAAAACATTCGGAATGACACTGATTCTGACCTCATGAAAAAAGCAATTAAAATCCATGGATAGATGATCAAAACCAGTAGGAATAGCACAATTAGTTACTCAAAGTGTCTGATTTCCTTTTTGCGTGAGAGAACATTATTTTGATCTGCAATGAAGTATTGTGTTACAGTGCATTGTCTTCAAAATTAGAGACTATTTGATGGTGCAGTTCATTTTCTTATTCAGTTCATGGCCACAGTAATCCAACAGAAACAGTGGGTTTGGCAAGTCAGAAATAGTAGATTGGTGTTGCTTCTCATTAATATTTGTGTCTGTAGATGTTCTGTGAGGCATTGCCAGTCTTTAGTTAAGTAAATCATGAGTATACATAACAGATCTGCCATCTAGGGTACAGTTCTAGGGCCAGGTATGTGCAGAGTTTTCCTTCTTGCTTTGGGAAAAAAAAATTGTCTCTGCTCTATTGCCCATATGATATCTTTTCAGCCATAGAAAAGAACCATGAGTCTCAAAAGCCCCCATGGCTTTCCCAGAGGGATGCTCATGAGATTCAGAGTTTGAAGCAGAAATTGCAGAACTGCTGAGGACACACCCCAGTTCTGCCTCAGGAGTTCTCAGCCCAGAAAATAACCTGTGATCGGGCCTGGACAGACCAAACCTGTCATCCTTTCCAAAAATGATGGTCTCTGATCCACACGTGAAGGAGCCTGCTGAGGAAACCCCTCAGAGAGCTCCATCCCTCTCTGCTCTGGGAGGTTTTCCACAGGGCTGGGGGGCAGCAATCTGGCCCTGTGTTTTCAATAGTGAAGTTATGTGGGGAATGTGTTAGGGGTTTCATGTTTCAGTGTATGTTGTGGGTTGTGCAGCAATGGAGGGGTAGAATCCAGGCAGCTATTGATCCTAACTATGCTTTTCCAGATTTTGCTGTGTTTTGGCTTTTCTTTAAATGATAGTGTTGTTCATACATATGTTGTTGTTTAAGGGAGCTCAACAACCAATTTTCTTATCCTGACTTATTTCCTTTATGGTGTGGCAACAAAGAGAGCACTAGGACTGGGGATTTCGGGATTCTGCGGCCTGACGGATATCCCAAAACTGGAGGAAAAGAGCGGAGGAAGCCTTTTGGAAAGACATGAAACAGGCGTGCTCACACGTGCGCGTTATTTACCAGCACATCCGTGCAGCAGTCAGAGACTGAGCGATTCGCTGTCCCCCCGTCTGTCAACTCCCTCCCTCCGCGACCATAGCCCCCAGTGACCCGCCGGGGGCACAGCTCAACGCTGTTCACACGGGGGAGAGCGGCGGGCGCGGGCCGGGCAGCGGCGGGTCGAGCCTCCGTCCCTCTCCCTGCCGCGCAGCGAGGATGCTCCGGGAGGGCGGAGGTGGTGCCGGGGCTGGGCGTGGGGCGGTAGCGCCGGGGAGAGGGAGCTAATGCGAGAGGGTGGGGGGAGCCGCCGGGAT